>JAQOWM010000100.1:0-265575 GCA_029041755.1 Resseliella maxima
TGTGTCTTCATTATTTCATAACTACTGAAAGAAGACTGATTTTTGAACGATAAAAAAACTTTTGCAATAAATTTCATACAAACAAATTAAACATGGACAAGTTTTGTGTCCGATGATAGCATTCAAACAATTCTGCGATTTATATTCACCCTACTCGATGCAAAATGTTGACAGATCTGAAGCACATTTCAAAACGTCAAATCTAAATACAAACTTTGATGTTTTAACTGATTCTTGTCTTTACAGTAGATTTTCTCTTGTAATTGATATTGAATCACATTTGATTTGATTTTATTTCATTTTAATTGGAATCTTATTTGATTTTATTTTATCGAAGCATGTGTATCATATTTGATTTTGTGCATAAAGAAAGTGTTTCATTGTAAATAACAACAACAACAACAACAACAACAACAACAATCATTTAAAGACCATTAATGCCTTTCAGCGTCTGGTCTGTTTTGTAATGGTCGGCCAACAACAATTCTCCTCCAACGTACCCTATCGAGAGCCAGGTCTTCAGTTTCCCTATTCCAGTCATACCCTCTTTCATTCAAATCATTTTTTACCGAATCCAAATATCGTCTTCGCGGCCTACCTCTACCTCTCGGTGCATTCACTTCAGCATTCAAAATTAACTTTGGCAAACGATACTCATTCATACGCTGTACATGACCAAACCATCTCAACCTAGACTTTCTTGCTACTTCATCAATCGAATCCACATTCAAATCTTCCCGTATTCTTTCATTCCTAATTCTATTTTCCCATTGATCCCTACGCGACACACCCGAAATCATACGTAAAACTTTCATATCAGCCACCTCCAAACCATGAATTAAATTATTTGAATCGACCCAGCTCTCGCTGCCATACATGATAGTTGGTCTGAAGATTGACCCATGAATCATCAACTTCGTCTCCTTACTCAACTCTCGTTTATTGAAAACATGTGACCTAAGTTGAGCAACAACTTTGTTACCATTCACTCTGCGATGTTCGAACTCCTTATCCAGTTTGCCATCTTCCGAAAAGATGCATCCTAGATATTTGAATTGCGACACCTGCTCAAGCACACCTCCATTCAACATACAAATTACTTGTTTCCTATCTTTCCCTATATGCATAACCTGTGTCTTTGAGCTGCTAATGGTCATTCCATAGTTCGTACAAGCCGCTTCTAAATCGCTAATGCTGTTTTGAAGCTCTTGTTCTGAGCCCCCAAACAATACTAGGTCATCCGCATATGCAAGAGCGGAGATAATGTTTCCCCCCAAAACTACGTTACCCCTCAGCTTAGCTGACTTGATCAGTTTGTCCATATAAATTATAAATAAAAGCGGTGATATTGTACAGCCCTGTCGAAGACCATTTCGCACTTCAAACCATTCACTCAATTCCCCATCTACTCTCACAGCCGCTTCACAATATCTATACAAGCTCTTAATTGCACTCAGCAGGGAACCATTCACACCATATTCACCCAACACCGACCAGAGCTTATCTCTAGGTATGCAATCATACGCTTTTTGCAAATCAACAAAACATACATACATATCCTTGTTTCTCTCATGGAACTTCTCTATTAGTTGTCTCATGCAAAAAATTTGATCTTGACATCCGCGCATCGGTCTGAATCCCGATTGGTTTTCATCCAAGAGCGATTCGACAATAGCTCTGGTACGTTTTTCTAAAATTGCACTATATACTTTTCCGACAACGCTCAATAAAGAAATTCCACGGTAGTTGAATTGTAAATAACTTGATAAAAAAACACCCAAAGTGAACAAAAATGGAAATTCCCACTGTATAGAGAGAAATTTAAACAATGAAGTGATTTCAATATCAATAAACAATAGATCGACAAAATGAAATGATTCTTAGTTGTGACAAAACGGTGTTTTACAATGTGATCATGGCCAATCTGTGTATTTCAAATTTCAATGGATTCTTTGTGATCGTTTGCAAATTTTTGGTTGCCGTGCAATTTTTATATTCGGCGACCATTTGTTTATGAACTCTCACATTGATACATACAATCAATTCATTTCAAAGAAATAAAAATTATCCAGTGGTAAATTTACATTTTGAAATGTGTCATGTGTTTGATTCGAGGTTATGTTGATTTGTTACTGTTAGTTTTCGATAAAATTCGCCTCAAATCATCAGAATTTCACAAATCATTGTCATTCGGAGACGAGATTTTGACCAAGTCAGTCACTTAGATTAAATTAAATCAAATTTTCTTGTGATTTACAGTAAATTAATTACTTTTTATTGGATTTTCAATTGGAATTGAATTATTTGCGAGAGTAACAAATCGAATGGAGTGATTTAGTGAACGCAATTCTTGTGTGATTTACTTTAGTTGATTGTTTTGGTAATTTCTTAACTATTGCAAAAAATACCCAGTGAATTTGTGTTTAATTTCTATTGCTGATCGATGTTATGTGGATTTAATGCTGTGCCTATTTGTCTAATCGTGCTAATTTGATATCATTTGATTTTAATCTTTGTTTTATTTTACTTATTTAAATGCGGCTTTTGATTCAAAGTTGTTTAGTTTAATTGTGATTTTTTTTTTTTGGTCATTCCATTTTTCTGCTTTAATTCGATGAATTTAACACATATCAATTTTTTCAAGTTTTTGCGTTTTTTTTTTTTGTTCATTGAATAGTGTTTCGAGCATTTGTCAACAAAATGGTTCGATCGAAGAATAAAGAAAAGCCACCCGACACGGAATACCGGTCTGTGAAATGTGCTCTCGGAACGATTATACGCGAAGAATATCGATTGCCATTGGTTACCATCATAAGCCAATTCAGTGTGATTGCAACTCAGATTTCTGTTCTAGCTTCGTTGCTATTTTTGTACATGGTGATTTATTTATTAATTTTTTTTTATCGATAAAATGCTCAAATACCATACATATGTACATATATGGAAAAGAAACAATGATTTTTTTCTTTTGCTCGATTTTATTAGGCAAACAATGCCATTGACAATGACGATGACCGATTTTTCGATTATATTGGCGAGGAAGTCATCACCCATTGTTTCAATGGTGTACTACGGCAGAACAAAGACAATTATTTATTCATGCCAACCGAATTTCGACGATGGGTGGAAGGATCAGTCAGTGAATGGTTTATGTGGCCGAGCAACAGACAATTTGGCAACGCATTCAAGAATCTTTACGAGCAATATATCGAGAATGTGCAGACAAATTTAAGAACACACTGCGAAAATCGATTGAAGTTGTTTTTCCGTCTGATGATTTACGAGATCAACGACAATATCAGACGACAAAACCAACCGGATGCTGTGCTATTCGATGGCAATGATCTCAAAAACGCTATCAAGTACTCGTATGAGCGAAAAGACACGACGCGTGGGAACATTGCTGCACAGCAACGGTTGGGTGTTTTGTTAGACGAATTGCGAAGAATGGGTGCGCCAGATGACTGCGATATTCGAGCATTTGTCAAAAATCATTGGTTTCGATCGCTTCGAATGTGGCTCCGAATACAACGGTACATAAAGCTGTTCCAGCTCACATATGAAAATGTAAACTACAGTTGGATGTTGTTCCGTAAACATCCACTGTACGTACAACGACCAGCCGTACCTGAGCCACCAAAAGCACATACATTCGCTGCCATCCCAATGTGCTCATTCCAACGCCGACATATCACCGTTGACTCAGATGTTTTACGTCGTCTTCTGTGTGAAACGAACTTGATACCAAAGAAGTTCGGGAAAAGAAAGAAGTTCATCAATATCAATCAAAATGAATTCTTTGCGAACACAAAAGGCTGTTGGAATCTTTATTTTGACATCGACAAGATTCACAGCTTTGTCAAAGGAAAGAAATCATTCGATTACCAATTTTTATCTGATGGTGTATCAGCAACGGTGCTGTATTTAAGACCAAATCGACCAGAGCCAGTATTATCCGAAGAAGCATTGCTCCATCTCTATCATTCTGGTAATTTTTGGTACGAGCTCGGCATGGATCCCGGCATGCGCACATGGAATGCCACTGTGCGTCGGAACATCTTGACCGGTGAAGAGGTAAGTGACTTTTTCTGTTCAATTTGATTCATTTGCAATTGAATTGATTTGTTCCTTTTTATTAAATGAAAACTATTTTTTTTTTTGCATTTTCAACAGGTTAACATCAGAATATCCAGCAAGCGATATCATTATGAAACCAAGCAAGGCGTCCGAAATAAGAAAGCCGAGCTATTGTCACGCGTATTCAAATATGATGAAGAATGTGATCGAAATCGTGTTGCAGCCACAGTTGGTGAAATGCCATCGCCACAAGGTACAACATGGAGCTGGTACATAACGCATCGCTTGCGAATGATGGAAAATGGAATCGAAACGTACACGACTCGCAATTACGCTCGATTACGATTGGACAAGCACATTAGATGGCATCGTGCAATTGATAAAATGGCCGGTAAATTGGTGAACAATAAGCCATCGTTTATTTACATTGGAGCTGGTAATTGGGCGCCGAATTCACCAATATCGATAAAAAAACACGTACGATGCCCAGGGACACGCAAATTGATTGGAGCCATAAAGAAGCGTGGAAATTGCATAATTCGAATGGTCGATGAGTGGTGCACATCTCAATTGTGTGGTAGATGTCTTCGACCATTTCCACGTTGGACAAAGAGCAAACGGTACAAGACATGCGAGGACTGCAGACCAAATCCAATCTTGCAATTACCAACGCTCATTGTAACGAATGCCAGCAAGCGTGTTTTACAAATGAAGCGGTCGATCATGAAAGTTTGGCGTGAGATGGCAGATGCGGGCAATGAAGTTGCAGCAATTCTAACTCAATCGAATACCGGACGTTTGGTGTCCAAAAAGCAGCGCTTTGAAAAGACATGGCAACCAAATGCAAACGTAGACGATGAAATGGAAGATGCTGCTCAACAACGGCCACTGCTCAAAACTGTGTGGCATCGCGATATTTCAGCAGCGAAATTGATCCTGTACAAAGGTATGTAATTTCGATGGAAAAATGAAATGTATTGATATTTTGATGGATTTGTTTTATGAAATTTCCATGCACATTTGAATTTGTGATTTTTTTTTCTCGATTCATCCATACAGGTCATTGCCAGCTGTTTTTCATGCCGGTGTATCATGGATTGTTGAGAGCACGTGATGAAGAGCCAGATATCGGCCCAGCATAATGGAATCGTCTACAGTTTCCATTCAATACCAATCTTAATTTTAAAAATTAGTTTTTAACGATAGTTTTTAAGTTTTTTATTAACGATCGTTAGTCCGCTAGCCTTGTAATTTGTGGGCTAGTTTGTCAGTACATAGTGGTGGGCATCATTATCATGTCTGTCTCTCAATTGGTTCGAACCTATATCACCTTTTGATGATGATGCTATTCATCTCGTGCATCCATGGTAAGATAATATCCTTAATATTCTTCAAAACAATTTAAATTCATATTTATAAACGGTCTTTTTTCGGTAGATATGTATGAATTTGAATCGCAATGTAATATGAATACTATCAATGAGCATAAAATTTGGCACTCGTTTAATTAATGCTATATTCTCTTTTCATTACAGATATGATGAACACCCTAATGTATGCAAATGTGTGAATGAGCTGTTGCTTGATGACAAATGTAGTTTTATTGGATAAATATTTATTTGTTTTGCATAATTTGTTGGAATTGTTTGTCTTTTCTGTTTATTCATGTGTTCAGAATAAATCGTGTTCGCCTGTTTGTTTGTTTGTTTGTTTTTTTTTTTTTTTTTATAACATTGTCTGTTTTCATTGTTATTTTCATTTGGCATTTGAGTTTCGTTAATTTCACAAGCAACTTCCCGATATAGATATAAATATAATTATGACCTTAGCTAATTTTGCTGATTCTGCACAATTAAAGCGGAAAGAACTTGATCCGACTGATGCAAATTCAGCTACAACGTGCAATTTGTTCGTCTTTAGTAAAGACAAAATTATGCATTTCCGGCTCGAATTGAATGTTTATGCATTTTCGGTTGTACGCGCGTGTACTCACTCGCTCACTCACGCTTTAATTTCAATGTTGCAAATAGTTACATCGATTCCATTTATTGAAATTGCAAACTCAATTGAATTCACACAGGTGAGATCAAACCTGTCAATTTTAATTGACGTTGAGCTTGTCGATTTTGTCGAAAATGTATCGCATTTACATAGACAACATTTATGTCTATCAAATATACATAGAATTCATTTGTGGCTCTGAAATTTATGCTCATTGATCGATAATTGTTGAAATATGTAACAGCGTTCTTTCATCTTTTGACATTGTACAACATTTTTTTCATGTGCTACAACTATCTATAGATTAAATTCTCGATATCTAGGCCATATCAATGACACTTATTGATTTACTATTGGCTAATTCAATTACTCATAATGAAAAACGCAACAGAAATTCACGCCAATTGAGTAAAATCGAAACGAAATTTCGTCCTACATTTCCATTTGGTTACTACGTTCGTGTATTAGTCTATCATATTTGCAGCGTTCCAGTCATATCAAATATAGAACTAATTGATCTATGAACAAATCAGCATTGAAAATGCATCGAACACGAGGTGCGCACACTTTCATTTTAAACATGCAAACAAAAATAAAAAAAAAAAAAAATAAATAATCGTACAATAATTTGTTTTTCATTCGATCCATCGTATTGATTTTGTTGTAATTTTAAACGATAATTACCGCGATTAATTATTCTCATCTCAATTATAGCTGGTTGAACCTCATTATAGACAGATTGGAATTCAAACGCTAGAAATTTATCATAATTTCAATTTTCTTTTTGAGGTCTTTTCAAATGGGTTAACCGATAATGGAAAATGCCATAATTTATTATCCAAATTTGCATAAATTACAAGCGTAACGAATGAACGAACGCACCAGAGTGCAACAAAAAAAAAAAAAAAAAGAACAACACTGCGATGTCAACAACAACAACAACAACAACAAACACATCAACAAATCGGCTGATTATTCAATTTTATTTGTAAAAAAACTGTAATTGCATCGGACCAAATGGCTTGCTTACCGTGTTTGAGGTTACAATTTGGAATATTATCAAGGAACAATTGGGTTGTTTGTGCAAGTAAATAACAGCTATTGGTATTGTTAATTGAAATTTGTTGAATGAAAATTGAATTGAATTTGGAAAATCGATAACCGCCAAACAATTTTCTCATTGCCCATGTGTCGTGTTACGAAAAACCACTATATTTTCCATTCATGTTGGTAATGTTAATAAAAATCCGTTCGATGTAAAAACGAATTTTCAATCGAAAAAAAATTGAAAATGTGAATAAACTACCGTAAAGTGGCAATTTCTATGATATGTGCGTGTATTGTGTGCACACATCAATAAATTTCAGCTTTATCTCGTTTAATTTTGCTTTTTTTCATTCCATTTAACGATAGATGAATATTGACCTAGACACGTAAATTGAGTGAAAAAAAAAACGAGACCTTTTTCATACTATTTTCATCGGATCGGATCGTTCACATTTTACAGTGGCAAAAAAGTAGATAAATCCCATTGAAATTTTTTGCAGACATGAAGAAATGCTGCGTTTTGTGGTGTAGGTTTTACTCTTCGCCAATTTTTTGTGTTGCTGTGTGTTTTTTTACACATTTTGAAAAGAGGTGGAACATTGAATTTGATACATCAAGTAAACAAGGTAAATCATGAGCTCAAATTTTAATAAATTTATACAAAAATATGCAAAGAAAAGCATTAAAGTATTATTTGTTGAGAGCCAAAGTGAAGAGCAGTGGCGGTGACCTTAGACTAAATTCGGTTTGAGTTTTACTATCTTGCAAAATCAAAATGAAAACGAAAACGAAAACGAAAACCACAAATTCCAATGGAATTTGCTTATTATTTCGTATATTTGTATATGTTTATGTATATGGTCGCACATCCATTTGTCTTGTACAGAAATATCAATTGAGCTTAGGTCTAACTTCCTAATAGTTCTGTTTGATGTGCTCCAACGAAATAGGCAGCATGTTGATTTTGACCTACAAGAAGATTACACCTTTATTATTAAATGAACATGTGAATGTCTATGTCTATGTTTGCAGTGCCATTCTTTGCTTTACAGATTGCCGATGTGTTGGATTCAACATTTGAAATGTTGATTATTGATTGTGCAAACAATTTGTACAACACAATTTGATACAGTAGTATATCCGTCGATAGACGACCGATAAACGAATATATCGATTTAATTTGTATCTCTTGACAAATGCACACGATTCATGCGGCAGACATATTTCGTTTATTTTTATTTTTTTTTTCTTTTTGATTTTTTGTAACAAATTCCAAATGTGACACGATGGGTTTGGTGACCCACCAGTTTGAGTATCGGAAAAGAGGCCTTTTATTCGTTTACATAACCTACACCATTTGTCCAGAATATATCAAGTTTTTCATTGTGATGTTACTTGTGCGCAAACATTGCCTGTGGCTTTTTGAATGCTCAAGTACGCGTGCCTTGTGGTTTCAAGATGTCTTGTCTGTTTTGTCTTGTTTTGATTCACTTCACATCAAGTCAAAACGTGGTGTGCAAAGTAAATTACTTGGAAGACGCATTTCCTTTTACAACTTCAAGAAAAATACGAATCAAAAAAAATTTGCTAGCCAAAAACCGAACCATATCGACGCCATTCTATGTCTGCATGTGAATGAATGCTTTTAGAATTGTTTGTTAAAGTGTTTGTTTGTATTGTGGTGTTTGTTGGTAAAGTGGCTTCAACTTACTTCGATATTAAAAACACTTGTTGCACTGTTATACTATTTAGTTGGTATACGTTTTCGATTGTATGTTGCTGTATGTTATTTTTTGTGTTTACGCGTTTTTTTTTCTTTGAGATTCCAAATCGTTGATGTTGTTATTGTTCGGTGCTGTGCACGGTTGCATTTACGTTGATACTGAATTGTATATGCTATGAATTGCTAAATTCAACACTAGATATAAAATGCACACCAAATATGCTATTTCAAAGTCACTTGGTGCACCTCGTCTCTATGCTTTTTTTTTTTTTTTTTGAACGTATGCGTTTTCGTTTCACTAAAATAGTTGGTGAATCATTTGTTGGCTGAGAAAAGATGCAGCTGAGCATAAAATATTGACGTTGGAAAGAAAAGGTAAAATACGAAAGAAACAACAAACACACAAAATTCGGTTATACCAAATTGATTACGAATGCAAAAACAATGAGCTACTGCATTCGGCGATGGTGCGCATTCGCTTAATATAAACAGAGAGAAGAAGAAAGACTCACTTTACCAGTTGATGTAACTCACAACGAAGTTGAGATAAACAACATAATCTATTTATGGGAATGGGATTAAATTAATTTCCTTTTTGCATAATGTTTCGACACTCAATACACAAACATATAAACCAAAAATGGGAGCACTAAAACAACAACAGCAGCAACACAAACCACTGATCTCTTTCGAATAAGTTTCTTTTCACTTTCAAACGGGTCTACTGTTATTGATGTCATACAATTCGCGTACACAAAATGACGAAATGATGCAATTTGATTGATAGTTTATTAGGATTGATTTTATATCGTTTTTGAATCACTCATAAATTCAACATCGATTCGATTTCGATTTTGTTTTGCCATAAAAATACAAAACTGCATACAAAAAAAAAACTAAATTTGATAGTTTGATAAAAAAAATGGTCTTTTGTTAATACCAAAAAAGGAGACTATTCATCCAAGTCGATAAAATTCAAATGTTAGCGTAACGTATAATTCAAACTCACAAAATCGATTTAGTTTACTTGCATTTTGTATTCGCGACCGAAACCCTGAACTACAGTGTGAACACTGTCGATGCCTTCTGCAAACTAAATGATATTAACGTGCGCAAAATGACTTGGCACGCTCGAAAAATTATTTAAAAAAAAAAAGCCTATCGCACAGCTTCGCCACTGTGTGCGTTATTTGGAAAATGAAAAAAAAAAAGTAAGAAATAACGAGCGTGTTCACTATTCACGCTTCACACATTACACTTTAACAATGAATTGAACAGAGAGGAAAAAAATTGATTTTATTACAAAAAATCATAAGTATGCGATCACAAAAGAACGACTGGAGCTATGATCAAGCAATTTAATTGTGATTGTATGCATTCGTGTGAAACTGAATACAAATTGGCTATTGAAAGTGAGTTTGGCACTTGTACAATCCATAAACTACCGTTTAAGTATGAGTGTGTACAATGTATCGAGCACAAATCATATACAATAGTAACATATGCGATAGCTGAAATGACGAAAACCTCAAATACAAACAATCATTAGTCACAATCAAATAGTTCAAAAACATTCGGCATTTATTGTGAATGTATGTCTGCCAAGTGGGAGGGTGGGAGGAGAACAACCGTCGTTGAATCAAAGTGGAAAAAAATTCGACTGGACTGGACAAAACAAATAATCAATGAATGTATGCTCTTTAACCGCAATTGTGCGACAATGCAAACAAAAGAGGGATCTTAGCAATGGCTTTATGAAATTATTCCGTTGTAATAATAATTGGCCATTGCTCTCTACCAGCATCGTATTGTCGATATATAAATGGACCCGAATATATGTGAGAAATTATCAACACGTGTTAGATTCATTGAAATCAATTACACGCACATTGTTTGCTAAATACCAGTTATTATGTTGGCTGTTCAGCTTCATTTTTTCTCTGTCTCTTTCTCTCTCTCTCTCTCTCTCTCTCTCTCTCTCTCTCGCTCCCTGTTTCTTCTTCTCTCTTTTGATTCAGCTTAATTGAATACGGCAGATGAATTGCGGTCTAAAAGTTAATTAACATTTTCACATCCAATACCATTTCGATGCTGGCTAATTGGCCAATTTTGGTTATATTGTTGCACTTTTGCTTCGAATAGAATAATTTCAATGGATCGTTTATTTTTCGACGCCGTTATCGTCACCATTCAATTCAATTGATACTAAAATTGGTCGTATAATTGATTACTTAATCATGCAGTAGAGATTTAGACGGAAATCTCCAAAGTTCTCAAGTGAATTGAATGGATAATAATATGATCTAACTAGAAATTGGCCAAATCAAATTAGAAGATTACCGAATGAATGTCTCAGCAAAAATTTAGTTATTGAAATGGCAATGAAAATAAAAACGTTAATACCTTATCGAAGTGCCCAATTTATTGATGATTCTGTGTCTGTATGTGCTGACAACAGCAGCATTGATCGAAATAGAGAGAGTGAAAAAAAGATAATGAGAGAGAGAGAGAGAAAGAGAGAGAGAGAGAAAGAGAGAGAGAGAGAGCGAGAGAAAAAGAGGGGAAGACGGAAAGAAAGAAAAAGATAGGAACATAGAGAAAGAGGAAAAAACCAGCTCGTGACCTTGTCTCAACAAGCATATGAGTGTGATATAACACCACAACATTTAAGCCCATCATATTTGCGAAAAATGGACACAGTCACTATCTCTGTCTCGGCTCAATGCTCAATTTGTTCGATAATGTATTTCCTCTGTTTGTAAGTCTGTTTTTTTGATATGGGTATTACATCTGTACAATATAAAAGAGTGTTGAGATTAATTGGTTTGCTTTTGGAAATATTTTTTTTCCCTCTCATTCAGACGAAATGGCGTTAAAAGGTTTTTTCAAAGCTTTGTCCAACGAGAGTAAAAAAAACACGTTAAATGGACACAAACAGTGCTAAATGGGCATTCATTAGCCGTTTTTCGTTCATTTCATTTTGATGGTAAATATTACCAAAAGAAATGGTGCAATTGACCGCAGACATTGAAAAAAGAGTACACGCCATACATTAGTACAATCAAAATGAGGTGCGTGACGATCAAACATACTCACACACACACACACATACTCATACACACGTATACAGGTATACATGATAAATGGAACAATTTTCTGGTGAATTAAATTGGTTAACAATTGCGTGCAGAATAACATGACTACCGTTTTAAATTGGAGTCAACTACCTGAATTGATTTCCATTTTTAATATTGTTGAAAATTTACCATTTTAATTCACAAACGGATATTAAATTTGGCAATATAAATTTGACCAGGTAATACAAATTTTGGGTTACATGCATTTTATGTTTTGTGTACAATAACAAATTTGATGACGTCGTCGCCAAAAATGTACAAATGCGATGTAAATTGAACAAAGTAAACATGAAAAATTGAATATTTTTTAAACGATTTCACAAGATTCGATACAGATAGTGCGGAGTGCAGAACACGTTAAAAGCTACAAAGTTTAGCGTAAGAAAATTAAATTCAATTATTAAACTGTTTCATATTCAAGTTGCGCTTTTATTTCCTTTCTGTAAGGCAATTAATGCTCATTAAGAACTTTCTTTCCACGAATAAGTGTAGCTTGGTCCTACAGTTTACACATTGCAATTAGATCCAACTTATGCAACGCATGCGAAAAGAAACTAGATGAGCTAACTCATACTTATTCGTTTTTTTTTTTTTCATCAAGTTTCACGTGCAACTTTATAGTGTAAAGTTTATTTATACATTTAACGATGATTATCCCATGTATTATAAAGTATTTTTGTTAAATGAAAACGAGGATTAAATTGCCTTCTTTTTGCTCACACAAAATACTGCAACAATTTACCGGGATTCATTTTAAGTGCTCAAATAAGTGCTCAACATTTTTGCATGTACTTTACTTTATATTTTGCAAATGCAGCAAAGTATCATTCGAGTGTTATGATCGTAAAATCAAAGTTTATAAATATACGCGAAAAAAGGGAAAAAAAATCTCCGTAAAGTATGCAATTCAACGTTGCTAATTTCAAATTTGCGGTTTAACATATTTGAAACAACGAACGGATGGTTTTCGTTTGTTGACGATAATACGTTGTGTTGTGACTTTATCTGTCTATTGCATTTCCTTCGTCTCTCTTTTTCCACAACTTTTGATGAAAATTGTTTGAAAGTAATTTGGATTGAAATTAATTACGTAAGTCATCTATACTTACAATAAGAGAAATTTAATATGTTCGCATTTTGTCAATCGTAAAAAATTTTCTCGTTTTGTCAAGAATTTTCGTTATTAAATTGTCTTCCGCAAATAAATTCAATATGGCATTTTGAGCAAAAATAAGAAATCTGATATGTCTCTGTTCTCTGTTTCATGTTGTCATGTTAGTTTTAATTTGATATGAAAGTTAAATAAAGAGAAAATTCGCAATTCCGACCATAATGAAATAAGGGCAAAGCATTATTTGTATGTGGCTCATATGCGTCGAGACACACGGTACATGAACGAAGAACAACCATTCAGTTTATATCAAACAACATGCCAATGCATAACCGAGCTAAGCAAATTCTCCCGCTCTTCGTGTGCTTTCAGAGCGAGAGAGTCAAAATGAGAGTTTATATATAAATCGGCAACAAAACACAATGAGAGAATGAGCGGAGAGAGCAAAATGAAAACATTGTACATTAGTTTTCCTGATAAAAGTGCGATTTGCCATGCGTTAAATTTACTACCACGCTGCCAAATAGCCATGTGTGCCTGTAAACAATTCATCGCTAAAAATCCACGTTGAAGTGAGAGAGCACAGTATAGAAGATATTGCACACACTATAATAACAGAATGAAGAGAAATAATACACAAGAAATATTGACTCAACTGACTGAAGAACATTGAACATTGAACACACTTACATATACCCACTCATACATACATACACGTACACACAGAGACAGAAACAAATACCATCACGTACATTTTCACATTCAAACGCATATTTTGAAGGCATTTTTCGATAAATTCCAAACGGTGTAATAATAAGTCAAACGACACGTAATAATCGCTACTCATGTAGAAATGTCAATGGTAGGACGAAAAATCGTACGATCGTTCACGTTATGTATCGTAAAATGGAGCGGCACAGTCATCAAACACACATTGTTTCTCTGTCTTGTACCCAAAAGAAACTTTTTTTTTTCTTCTTTCTATACTATTCATGTACTAGTATAGTATCTAAAATCGCGTCATTCGTTTTCATTTATATTTCTTTCATAGTTTATCTTGGTATTAGTTCATCTGTTGTCTCATTTCGACTGCAGAGCAAAACGACATGACAGCAACAACAATAGCACAAAAACTACTGAAATGAATAAAGAAGCAAAAAAAACCACCGTGCAAACACAAAAAAGCCAAATAGGTGAGTCAAATCGAAATGGAAAGAGATACATTAAGCAGAAGAAAAAAGAAAACAACAAAATAACATACGATACACCAATACACGCATATAATGCCGACTATGAACAGAATGGGAAACAGAAATTGCGAAAAATCATACGATATTCTGCGTATGATATCGTACGTTCGATATTCGTAATCAAGTGTTTTGGCTATAGTGGAATGATTTCATAAGTTTATATTTTACTATTGTTTATGATGCATATCGTTGGTATTTCTAAATAATAACTGGTCATACATTTCCGGAGAATTGCTTTTGGCAAAAAGCAGATGATATTAGCTTTTTTTCCCCTTTCATATAGACGAAAATAACGAAAACCAGACCCAGGGCTAAAAACAAATGAATGAAAATAAACAACTTAAATGAAAGCATGTTTGGTGAATGAACGGCTTTCTTTTGAATGTTCATGTTCACACATCTTTCGATATATTTGATGATAAATCCAATTTTCTATTGCCATCGAAGTAAAGTCATCGCATTTCGCATATTCATATCAAATGACTGTGTATTTGATGTCGTTAGATGGATGATGTGTTTGATTGCCCTGGCCATGCAATGCACACAACACACACCATTCTTCTCTAATGCTTGAATAAAATTTGGCACTGTGGATTTGACTGGCTTTACTGTCTGTGTAGTCAAAAGTCTTTGGACCACTCGTTTTTATATTCTCTCTTTCTTGAACGAATGCATTTCTTTCCCTCTCTCTCTCTCTTTATTTCTCTCTCTCTCTTTCTTTCTCTCTCTCTCTTTCTCTCTCTTTCTTTCTACTCTCTCTCTCTCTCTATGCGCGTCTCTGTGTGCGTTTGCATGACGTCCACATTCAGTTTATTCGTTCGTTCAATGTTCGGTGCGCTTGTGTTGGTGCACATTTTCACACAATTTCGATACCATGTTTTACACAATATATTCGATGCCGTAAACACGCGCGCGCTCTCGTTCTCTCGCTGGTGGTTTTTTTTTCTCTCATCTCTCATTCTGTACTGCTGCCTTCAATATATACATACCACGAGTTATATGTGTTCAGTTGGTTTCTTCGAGTGTAGCGTGTCACACCTCTCTCAGTCTCAACGCTGATTGAATGCATTAAACGATATCCAGTTGTTAAAGTGCAAAGTAAAATAATCTTGATTTGAGTGCAGGTGATTATATTCTCGGTGTGTCGCACACACGAAAGAAAGAGAAAAACAAAAAATTTCACACAAAAAATAGTAACACAGCTTTTGAGCCAACGGTAGCCAGTTGAATAGAGCATCCATTAGGGTGAAAATCGGCGTTGTTTTTCACGATTTTTCTTTTCTTCTTTCATTTTTTTTTTGTGTTTCTTTCGCACATTTCGTGTTATCAACATTGAGTGCGTGTGTGAATTATATGTTAAAAAATAGAGAAAAAAAACGATATCGCTTAAACATTAAACGGACTGTATATGTGTAATAAATCACTCGAAACCAATAACAAGGATAATAAAAACAGAGTAAACATTATAAATCACAAATATCAGCTTCAATCGCTCGCAGGAGATATATGAGAAAAAATTCATAACATTTATAAAAGATTTGAACGTGAACCCGAAATAGAACAAACAATAAAATAAGCACACACACACACACAAACACGGAAAGAAAGTGATGTGTAAATTCATATTATTATTATTATTATTATAATCTAGCTGATGTGAATTGCGACCCATTCCAAAGGATTGTAGATTTTAATATCTGATAAATGTGTCACAAATATTTCAATAGAAATTCTGAATGCTGTGATAAGAGAGATATGTGTTTGTAAGAGTGTAAGAGACCGATGAATAAGCAAAAGTAGAAAAAAAAGAGAAAATTGTCATCAGTCAGATGAACTGTGTGCAAATATACAAAACAAGTGAATACTAAACATACCGCATAAAATGAAAGTGTAATTTTCCTTTTGCCCGACGACCAGTATTGGAATGTCATTGAATGAAACAAAAACAATAGCAATTGCGAATACAAAAATATCTGCATCACTTTCAGCTATTGATCTTTCTTTAGTGTGAAACAAAGTCAAAGCGAAATAGTTTTAACTCAAATAAAAGTTCAATGCGAAAATTAAAAATAAAACAAAAACTGAACATACACAAATAGACAATACAGAAAAACATTTTGTTTGTGACTATTGTGGAGAATCGAAGCGAACAATTAAAATCTATTAAATCGATAACATCGAATTGACAATTCTTGCGTTTGTAAACAGTATTATTATTGGCAGTAGAGATTGAAGGGAAAATAAACGGCGTCACAACGGTCAAATTCATTTGTATCTTTCTCTCTCTCTATCTCTCTCTCCCATTCAAGTTGGCTGTCGCCAATCTGCTACTTTCTTTTTAGCCATTCAAAGGATTGTGTCTTTCGATGTGAACTGAATAACAAAGAAAAAAGTGAACAACGATACATTCGATAAATCTTTCTTTTTCAATGATTTATTAGTGATTGAATGAGCATTTCGTAGAATCAGACAGACAAATATCGCCAGCAGATAAAATTGCTCAATCAAACAAATAAAAAGAATATTCATACAGAGCAAAAGAGAAGTCAATAAAACTGGGACCAATAAAATAATGTCACCGAAGGTCGACGCATTGAAATCATTGTAGATTCTTTAATTACGGTTTCACGCAATTTGGTGATATAAAATATACGTTATCCTGCACATCATTTTTGAATGTTTTTTGGCCATAAAATTTATCTTAACGTATTAATATTTTCGATAGTAAACGTTTCACGTGGAACGTTATAAAAAAAATAATATAGTGTCGTGCACAGTATACCGTCATCGTCGTCATCAAAATCATCATCAGAAGTAGTAGCAGCAGCATCATTTGATATACGAGAGCATTTGTGAATTGCAAGAGAGAAAAACAATACCGCATCACAATCAAGCAAAAATCTCATGTAAAATCAAATAAAAGCCACAAGATAATTAGACAAGAGTTGTATTTGCTCTTACTACAACGACTACAACAACAAAAAGCAACAAAAATAACAAAGACAACGTTGACGACGAAGAGAGCGCGCACACACAAATCCATTTGAATTGTCGTCGTCAGATTTTCAATAGAGACGGTATAAAAAGTATGAGAGTTTGCCTACCGCTTGCCAGTGCTCTACTCGCAACATAACAGTGTGAATCGTTTTGCTCAGGAGCAGCTTGTGATTTTCAATTTGTCTTCTTTTTCTAGTATATCGCTCTCGATATCTATCAAATCACCACCGCAACCATTCACTGAGAGCGCATATATACGAACATAAACAGAAATTAATTCAGTGTTTTGTGTGTTTTATTCAGTTTGGTTGTTTTTTTTTTCTTTCTTCTCTTCTTCGTTTTTCTCTTTTCATTGCAACTTCTCTGGGATTTTTTGGCAAACATCAACTTAAGAGAAGAAAGAGAGAGAATTTGGTATTTGAGTTGCACAGTATTGAGAAAAACCGAAAACACCATTAGATATCTACTGTACATGACGTTGAATACCAAATGAACATGCTTGTTACATTAAAAGTTGATACATAGTGCGAATTGAGAGATGATCTATAACAGGCAACCGAACAATTTATCATCACATAATTAATACTATCGATAGAAACATAGAAGAAACATCAACGTGAAACTTTACTTCGGCAAACATAAAATAAAATACATTACATAATTTAACCAATGATAACTATCAAATCAAATCAATTCAAAGACAGATATAAAAAACTATAAAAATATATTTAGAAACGGTGACAAACATATAAGATAAACAGTAAAAACGTTACGTGTGCACTGTGCAAATCAATAGAGTAACATTTCTGGTGAATTCCATAAACACAAACCAATAAACGGATAGATTTAGTTATTTATTTAACTTATTTATTTATTTGAATAGCTACATACTTTGTTACAGTTTTTCTTTTGCACAAGTGGGATACATTATATTTCGTACATTTAAAATGAAAAACAGCGTGTATTTATGTTAACACGATTCAATAAATGAAATTAGTGTGATTGTTATTGGGGAAAAGTAAATTTCCATTTCTCCCATAGAGACGGAGAGACGACTAAAAATCCCATATACGTATGTGTATGGAAAAGAAGCAAAATTGAATTTTGTGCTAAAAGACGAAATAGAATAAACTAAATGCACGCAAAAACTTATTCTCAATTGGCAAAACTGTAACTGTAACCGAAAAGTTGTCGAGTGAACAAACTAATAGAAAAACCATCAATTGTGTATTAAAAGTGCATGTAGGGTGAAGCATCTTATTGGCATAGAGTGTTAAATAAATTATCGGCTACGTTACGCTTGACGATAGAAAAGAGAACCCTCGCTTCTCTCGTATGTAACCAATTTGTTTGAAATTTATTCGGTTCCGCAACACCGTACAGCATATTATACATACATTTATATATATATTATAGACAAGTTGAAAACATGTGGTCGAGTTTGTTAGCCAATTTCAAGCCAAAATCGGGATATCATTTAGTTTTAGTTGTTGTTTATTATTTAGTGTTTACTTTAAGTGTGTGTTATAGTGAAAATGTTACATCAAATGCAGTTATACCAAATGAATCGATGTCGGTCAACATACACAGCAGTAATAGTGGCAACACGCTGTTATTGTATACCACAATAATCAACAGTGACATATCCACAAGTCCGACAACTATAAAACCAACTGAAAAAATTGCACCGTCAAAAATATTGACAACGATAATACCAAATGTTGCGACAAACGGTGCCAGTAGCAGTACAAATGGGTTCAATTCAAAGAATATAAGCACCACTTTGAATACAGAAAAAGATAGCAGCAGGAATATACGACCGAAGCCAAAGCAAACGACATCACAAAAAACAACAACAACAACAACAACAACAACAACAACAACAACAGCAACCGTCGCACTATAAAGCATGGCCGTCAAAACCAGGCGGAATTGTGATCGAAGGTGATTTTCAATATAATTCTCGTTACATCTTTATCGTTTTTATCTTTCCTTTACTTTTACTCTTTTATTTCTTTGTTCCCCATTTTTCTTTGCACTTGTCGACGATACACGCTATCGCGTTGGCTGGCGCAGTTGACGCTTGCTCTATTTTTGTCACTTTCATCACGAAGATTGTGATGAGTGTATGTTCATACACATATGTGTTGTTGCTGGTTTTTTTTTATTTTATCTTCATTCTATCTCTATATCGATCATGTGTGACGTCGAAATGAAAAAAGGAGGCTCGAACATCAGTTGTTGAATAATGCCAAGTGGCTATTTATTGTTATAGATCTATACAGTATACACATTCATATATGTATTTTTTTTTTTATTCGTCTTATATTTTGCCTCTTTAATTTTAGTCGGTTGTCGTTGTGCCTTTGTGACTGACTTTTTGCTTACTCTCGTACTCATACCCCGCTTGTCTAACCGTCAAAAATTTCGTTTCGTTTTAATAACGACTTATCGCTTCGATGTTCTCAATTTTTGTGATTGTTTATGGCGCGCCAAATGAAATGGATGGCGAACAAAGGTTTGACGGGAAGCAATTCTTCAAAAACATAAGCGAACAAATGTCAAAAGAACGTTAAAACAGAGAGAAAAACAAACTCACACACACACACACACACAATGAATATAACGGTATGAAATACGATACAGTAGACATAAATTCCTAATGGATTCGAAATATTTTTCCTTTACGAATTTTCTCTGTTGTATCCTTGGGGTCGTGTTTTTCTCGTGTATATACACGAGATTTTTTTTTTACTTTTTCTTTCATCATCTTCTTACTTTTTTGGCGTTCCATTTATATATTGTTCTTATGTCGCCTTTGCTATTCAACAAACGTAACAAAAACAAAGTTTTTCAGCGAAATAAAAGCGCGCAATTTTCTAACAAACAAATATGACGAAGGCAAAATAAAGCGACAAGAACACACAACTATGAAATAAAATAAAATAAAATAGAATAAGATTAAGAGAAGAAAAAAAAATTTCAGATAAAAATATGTGCTTTGTTTTTGGCTCATGATCCAATATTATTTTGATCTGACGCTACTTAAAACTCCTTCACACACATCCTGTGTTGACAACAACTCGTGCGTATGCATAAAACTCTCAAGTTGTTTTTTTTTTTCTTCTTTTCACTCCCTTTCTCTCACGCTAATGTGTGTATATGTGATATTTCCTTTTGTGCTCTTATGACCGTATATTTAAGTTGCGACACCCATACGTAATTTTAATATTGAAAAACAATTTCAAAATAGAGCTTACAAATGCCATAGCAATCCGAATCCGACATAGAAAAGCCCGTACTTGATATACGGGACGATGTCCCCTTTCTCTTTCTCTCCTCTCTATTTTTGCCTCCGTTACACGGTCTTTAATCCAAAATGCGAACATTTTGCATGAGAAAAAGGCATTTTTATAGATTTTTGCCGACTATAAAATCTACATGTACAAAACTAAAGATGAAATCGGAAATGGATATTGTCGAAATCGTAACGACTATTGCCCATAAAATTTGAAATTGTAAGCATTTTTCTTCGTTGGATTCAACAAAAGAAAAATGAACGAAGCGAAAACGATTTTATTTCCATTTCTTATGCGCTCATTTTATTTTCATCTCTTTTTCACTTTTGTGTGAACAAGTGTGTGTGTGTGTGTGTGTGTTTGTGTGCGCGCTTGTGTTTCTTTCTTCTTTTTCTTCAAAGCTGCAAACTGCGCCAATCGTCGATACTTTTATATGGATATTTACTTTTGCATCAGAGCTAAGCACACCCCCGATAAGATTTGCCATTTGACGGCATCACATGCTTAGATGTACTGTGCTGAGCTAGTTGAATGAATAAAAAAAAAAATTACAAAAAATAAACCAAGCTGAAGAGCCAGTGGGGAAAAATTGAGTTTCTTTAGCCAATGTTTTTGCTTGAACAAATTCCAACAGCTTCCATTTTTTGGCCTCTTCATTTCCAATTTGGATTTCTTTTCGATTAAATTACAAAATCGTCTCAAATTTATCCAGCTATCCAAATGTATCTATTCAAGCGAACGATGGCAGTCATTTTCCTTCCTTTTACCCCTCCCTCTCATTCTATTTCCTTTTCACCTTCTCTTCCTCTTCCATTTCTTTTTATTCACTTTTTCTATTCAATGCAATGTTATTTGTTTTGCTCCCTGACATCACACGATGTCAAAATTCGTCTTTTTTCCACAATTCAATAACCACGCATATGCCTTAAAGATTCATGGCATTAAAACGAATTCTACATAATATATACGTGCTTTGCGATTGTTTTAACTGTAAACAAAATAGCGAAAAACGCTTCTCAAGGCATTTCTCCCTTAATCGTTTTGAGATGGGTAATCATTGACAGAAAGAAAAACAGAAAACAGCGAACGATTTTTTTTGCGTTCCTTGAAACTGGCGACAAAGATCTGTTGTGTTGCCATTTTCGTCGCATATTGTTTACCTAATTTGGTTCAAAGATAATGTTCTTATGACCGCATGGTTACAGTACCCAGAAAAAAACCATACAAAGGAAAACAAAATTGATGAAATTATGTGCCCCACTCCATTGCACTCAAGAGAGAGAGAGAGAGAGAGAGAGAGAGAGAGAGAGAGAGAGAGAGAGAGAGAGAGAGAGAGAGAGTGAGTGAGAAATAAATGCCTAAACATTTATCGAACCAAATATCAAGATTCAATGAAATTCTTCGGAGAATTTTGCTCTTTTTTTATCTCAACAAAGCGAAAAAAAATGCGCATATCAACCAACCGAAATCAATGCAAAAAGAAAAGAAAAAATTCCGCACGATGTATCAAATTTTATGACTGAATTATTTTGGGTTTCTCAATGTTTGGGTTGAATATATTTTGCCGCCACAATCACGCATAATAATATGCTGATTTGTTCAGTTTTGGCATCCCCGGCAACGAAATGATCCAATGTCTTTGTATATGAAAAACACTAATGAAAAGTACAGTCAGTCGCATGGCAAATTCGAAATGGAACAAATGAAAGGAAAAAAAAAATAAACGAAATAACAGCACAGCCAAAAAGCACACTCTCCCATATCGGCAATTACTCGGGGCACAAAAAAAAAACTCGTGAGCAATATAAGGAGCAAATTAAATAAATAAACGCACGACAGATTGTAAAGAGGCTCGCAACCACACCAACACATCTCAATACCACTTAATTTAGAATCAATTGACGAATTACGCGTCTATTTTTCATCATTTTCAATACACACAAAGCAAATCAACGACAATTGATTTATTTTAACGAACTTCAAATAACATTCAATAAAATATTTTCATCTGATCACTTGCAATGCATCGAAACATCTTTATGTTGACTATTGGCTGAATGAATGATTGGCCTCCGCTCGTTGTCGCGCATTTGTAAATTCTCACTGAGTATTTCAACAAAAGTATCGTTTTGTCTTTCCTTCTTGTTTCTCATCTTTTTTTTATTTATCTTTTTTGACTCATTCAATATTCTATAGCCATGATATGGCTCATACATTCCGATGGGTGTGATTGGGACAAGCTCATCTTTCTTATTTTTTTCCTGATATAAACGATATTCCCTTACACAATAGATAAATGGTATGAAAAACCGAGAGACAGAGAATGAATAAAAGAAAGAGAGAGAGAGAGAGCGAGAGCGAAAAAAGTTTAAATGTGTCTATGAATTGAATTCATTTGAATGATTGATTGGTTCAAAATGGATGGCAGAATATTTTCTATGCATGTTATATGAATACTACAATGATTTTCAAAATTCAATCACACCATTATAGTTAGTTTAAAATGGTTTTTGGTAAAATGTTGGATTTTCATCACAGCCCATGGAATGCGATGAAAATGGAAATGAATTTGCGATTAATGTGAATTTAAGCCATTCTGTGGGCAATTTTATTTCGCTATAAAATTGTCATTTGGTTTGCACGTTCTCCAGTTTAATTTTCGTTTACTGTCTGGTGGACACGTACTTAATAGCATTTGCAAATGAATCGATTTGACTTCGCCGGAGCTGAAAAGGTTCCGAAAATAGGTAATTCCTGCGAAAACTGGCTGTCATATATTATATGGAAATTGGCATAAATGTGTGGCGCTTCAAGCTGAGATAGAGAGATGAAACCGCAGTAGTGGTTCCGCTTCAGATGTTACCATTGTTCTATGGTCGACATTGAAAATGCAATGCGCTACATTCTCTTTCTATCTCAATATCTGTATATCTCGCCTTCTCTTTGAAATGAACAATAAAAGCCACAATAGAACATTTTTATTACAAGCGCACGCTACTTGATCCGCACAATATGAAAACACATACACCTATCCATCTCTTGTCCTCGTGCGCACTGTACAAGCAAATGAACGCATAAGCGAGCGACCGTTTCAAATTACGAATGAAACGATAGAATCTGAGAACAAAACAACAAAAAAAAAGCAAGTGAGAAATTTGACGAACACGAACGAAAAATGGTTTTGTCTGATTTGAATTTAAATACCGTGATACAGATAGAAAATTTGAGCAAAAGCGTAGCATACAAAGATCCGTTTTTTGCCTGAATGCATGTTGTCCTCAAAGACAATATTTTAAAACGTGATGTCTATTGTGTCGCTTTGTGGCATTCTAGATTAAACTACGTTCATGGAAATAACATTGTTCGAATGAGTTCATCTCGTGCATTTGAATTTTTTTTTTTCTTTTAATTTTCTGTTTTTTTCACTGCTGTCACTTGTTTAGAATCAAATTTCGCAAACACATGCAAAAATCAAAATACGAAACGGTATATAAACAATTCAAAAATAAATTGTTTTCACTTGATATACGACTAGATGTCTAACATGTGATCTGAAATCGTAAACCAATGGCATGATACGAAAGAGACTAAAACAAAAATTGAAAAACCCCGAAAATATACCATCTGCTTAAAATTTACATTAGCGAAAATTGTGTATTTATCTTCAACATTATATGTCTACATATTACTTTTGTCTTTAATTATAAACAACAGCGATAAGTTTATGTATTGTATAAGTTATATCTCTCTCTGTATATGCTTTATAATTATATTTGTCTGTGACAAACAATGTGAGCTTGAACTCCATTTGGTTTTTGCTTTGATTTAGTTCAGATATCATTTAATAAACATCGAGCACACGATTATGTGTAATCTTTACCTAAGTCAACAATTGTTAAGGACAACTAGTTTATGTTGATGCCAGGAAAAGGTAGAATATTTACAAAATGATTTTAAACAAGCTAATTCAGTTTTGGCAAAGATATGTGTGTGTGACGTAAATGTACACAGGACAAGATTAACTCGTTTATGTGTTTCGTGTGTAATTTTAGTGTGAAATTCCCACATTCTCGTTGACGTATTTTATGGTAGTAAATGGCTGATTTCTATATTGTTCTGGAATGGCTACATACGGTGGTATTTAGTGTGAGTTGTGCGAGTGTTGCCTATCTATTGTGCCACATTTTTTGTGATGCCTGAATTTTATGCGTTTCATTCTCTCGCATAAATTTTTTTTTTTTTCTATTCGTTTTTGAGCCATCATCAATATGTGCCTAATAACAAATTACAAAAATATTCATCGAAACAAACTGTGAGTACGTACTTCAGAGAGAACAAAAAAGGTTTTAATTTACCCTTTTGTTTGCAGGATGATAAGCAAGACTTTTATGGTCGGTTTTGTTGGGATTTTTCTTTCTTTCTTTCCTACCCTTATACGGTTATTTGTGACAGCGTTTTGTTTTTCACAATACACAATTTGCGTGAAGTTTTTTTTTTATCTCATTTTATAAATGAGAAAAATATGAATGAAAATAAAAAAAAAAATTGTTTTTATTTGACATCAGAATCTGACGTACATTACAAACACACAACGCACACGCTTAAATTTGCAAAAGGCTTTTCTTTGTCAAAGAAAAAAAAGAAGTATAATAGCAAAAATAGCAACGTCATTATTCAATTTGACGTCGACCAAACAAATAATTTGTTTTTCTATTTTCGAGAATGCAGACGAAATTGATGAGAATAAAATGCACACAAATTGATTACACTAACCGATGATGCGCACATTTTAATATGAGTCTCAATTTCAATGCCCAAGCTCATATATACAATAAACAACAATGTTGAACAAAATAGAAAAAAAAAAAAAAAAAAATTAGAATTATAAAGACGGAAATATCCGAAATAATAACATCATTACGTGCTTTAGAATTGAGTGGTCTGATATTATCATTTAGCCAATTAGCCATAACATACTGAATTTTTGTTTATTCAATATCTTTTTCAAATGCTAAATATGTTGTTATCGCTGCTGACTGCAGTTGGAATACATTTATTTTTCACTAAAATTGTTTGCAATATTACAGTACAAAGTACATGGTGTATGCAATATGAATTTGATTTCATTGTGAATGAGAACGAGAAAAATATTTTGACGATGCGCGCAACATTTCATTTAAATATTGATTCATTCGGATGATGCTGTTGTTTGCTGTTAGGCACTTTTTTTTCTCGTTCTTTCTCTCTGTTTCGTCTGTTTGATATATGTATTAAATCGTTACGTGTTGTGTTTATTTCAATGGCGCAATTTAATCGGCCAAAATAAATTAAATGAGCAGATGTGGGATGAAAATCCTCTTATTTGATCGATGTATTGCACTCGGTCAGGTAAATTGTGTACATATTGAGACGAACGACCGAGTCATTTGTATTGGCACCTACTGCATTGAACAGCAAACGCAGTCAACATGTATTATTTATTGGCTAGAATTGCTTTATGTTTGCACACTAAATCCTGAATGTAGGCTATTTTACAGAGATTTTCGCGCAATATGTGTGCGCTGTACGAATTTATATATTTTTTTTTTTGCTGGTGCTATTGCTTTTGTTGTTGTTGTGTTCGGTTCGGTTCGCACTTTTGCTCTATACTCCATTTCAATGGTAACCGTTAAACGAAATCAGTTCATAAAAGATGATAAGTGCTACCGATGCACAGCATATACACAGACTCTGAACACGTCGTTGAATACTTTCGGACTCATTCACATCCAAATGATTGATGTATGCGGTCAAGCAGGCGAATAAAATGGAATTATTAGACAATAAATTCAATCTAATAACAATAAGTCACCATTTAACGGTCTTGATTTTCATGTGTGATGTATGGCTTTCCATTCTTTTTATTTTGTGATTTGTTTTCGTTCTTAATGCCAACTTTCGTTTCTCATTTTTATGATTATATTTGTTTTTCGGTCGGTGACATTGGTCATACGAGGCAAAAAGGGAAAAAGAGAAAGAAATGGTAAATTACAGAATTAGACAGGAAAAAATTAAGGAAGAACGATATAGAACATACAGTAAGGGAACATGAAGAATAAGCTATTAGTAGTTTTGCCACCAAAATCAGTTGGCAGAAAACACGTTTTCACGGGCTGTCTTTTTATTTGGCCAATACAAATGCTATCAAAAACTTTATGCGAAACAATAAATTTCATTCATGTACGCTAAAGATTCTGATGACACGGACCAAAAACGATCGATTCAAATGGCTGACGATAACAAAATATTACGTATACAATTCACGTTCGCATGGTTATTTCAGTTGGAAAAAGCTGAAATGTTAATAATGAAAGTTATGCGCGCGCTAATGTAAGGACTTATTTGCAAATCAAACAATGTGAACCATGAAATTCATATATTTTCGATTTTCGAGCAATAAAATTTGCCTTTACTTCAAAACAAATTAATATCCAAACGCAAATTCGAGGAAAAAATCAAGAGAAAAAAAAATCGATTTTACATTAACCATTTTTCATTTTTGAGAACCGGTTCGAATAACAACGGGGTATTAATTTCTTACTAATTCTCGATATTTTTTTTTTTCTTCATCATTTCAGATAAATTACCAAAATTGGATCCTGTTCCATGTGGCGAACATAAGTTCCAGTGTGCTGATGGTTCCTGCATACATATTTCGTTTGCCTGTGGTAAGCATATTTCACATTTGTACATGATTAAAAAAAAACTGAAGATGCATTCAAACAAGATGAAAAAATTCACCTTTATACAATATAACAGCATTCCAACATACCAAACTTTAATTGAAATCACTAATTTTATTTCAGATGGCGAATTTGACTGCGCAGATGAATCAGATGAAAATGCAAAAGAGTGCCGTACCAAAGGTATGTTTAGTTCCATTTCTTGAACGACCTAAATCAACAGATAAATATTTAGATTAATTTTTGGCAACGTTTTTAGATGTTTTGTTTATGGTTGTTTTGCGCTTTTCATAAACCGCAGGACATTTTATTGTGTTTGTTAAATGAAATGTTCGACTAGAACATCCCCAAGATAAGGAGAGAAAAAAATAGAATAAAACGAAAATAAATAGAAAGCAAGCAGTAAATTAAAGACCATTTTACAAATGTTGACGTACATCTATGTATTATTGCTTTCAATTTTGATAGCTAAGTGTATAACATCTATAATTTACTGAATATAATAATGTGAAACATACTCGATATGCTCATTCACTATGACGAACTGAATGCGTCATTTTACTATAAAAAAAATAAACAAACGTTAAAATGTACGCATAATGATCATGGTGTTAATAGCATTGATAAAATTTCTAATTACTGTGTGCTATACACTTCATTGCATGCTCGAATGATAGGGCACATGAGAAAACACAAAATATTTCAAATTTTGGCGTGTATTCATTAACTAATTGCTTTTCATGTACTTGTTGTAATAAAATCATGATAAAACGTTACTTGAATATGAATACAAGACGCAATACACACAAAGAAAGAATGAAACGGTAAGAATTTGACTCTGGCAAATATATTCGTTTATTTCGCATTCACTCCTAACATTATTTCTTCTTTTTTTTTAATTAAGTGCCTTGCTTACTTGCTTACACAATGATTCTGACACGTCAAAGGGAATCTCTGACAACTGGATCAATCGTTGTAAACGTAGAGATTCCATCGTTTTCATCTAGTCAGTTATCGTTGTATAGAATGATTTTCTTGAATCCCAGCGGAAAAATCGCATTAAAATTAATTCGCGCAATTTTTGTGATACGAAAATGAAGGGAAATCAATTTAGAAAAGAGGTCGTTGTTTAAGCATGAATGCATAAAGTGAAACATTCATTGGTATATGCAGCAACTAGATAAATATCTCGTTATGCGTACAAAATTATTGAGAATGGAATGGAATGGAAAGGAAAGGAGGAAAATTCAAGGCAAATGTAATGAACGAAAGCGAAAATGATGGCATCAAACAAAGTCATGCTCTCTGGCTTATTATTATAATTTACAAAGATTTTTCAATACCGTCCATATATCCAAAGTCAAAACATGTTAGATCCGCGTTAAAGCAATGGAATCATAATTTATTCAGAGCGTACGTGGCAGCATAACTCGCACTGTTTAGTTAAATTCAATTAAAAGCGTTCGTTCGTAACCATTTTCCACCGCTGGTGGTGTTGGATGGTGTGATGGTATGTTTTGGGCGCCGTGACTGCTGCTTGGTGCTATTGCTACAAACCACGGACACATACTGCCAATAAGAGAAACGTAACAGCAAACCAACGAGCAATGTTTTCATCATCGTTATCATTATCATTATTAAAGAAGCGTTTCTGATTCCATTTCAAAGAAAATTCAACACAATTTTTAAATGATGAAGAGACAATTTGCTTTGTAGATATAGATTATGGCACGCAGTAGCAATTAGAATGGTTGATTGTCTGAAAGATGCAGTGTGCGTGCTATTCTTTTTCATATCGCTACTGTTGCTACTGTTTTACTGCTACCGCTGCTAAGACAGATGTTTCATTAAGAATAAACGAGTTTCATTTTTTATGTAGCAGCAATTTCCAAGTAAGTTCGCCCAACTTACTTCATAACTTACTTCATATATATATGTATCAATGTTGACAAAGATAAAGACAAATACCACTTACCATTGACATTGTCTTGACAATATTGTTTCTCATTTCTTCACTGTTGGTTGTCTCAATGAAAAATGTTAATTTACGCATATACATTTTTCAACATCGATTTCATGCCACCAATCTTTTATGCATTGCCCGAAAGCATGTTCATGTTCATGTTCATGTCTAGTGTTCACGGCATTCTACAATCCTACGGAGTACTGCTATCTTGTAGACTCTTACACTTTCGCTCTCTCTTTCCCTCTCTCCTTCTCTCCCTCTCCTTCTCTCAGCCTGTTCCTGTCTCAATTGCATACATTGATTGCTTGCTGACACAAATTAAAAACATGATACGATGAGCGACATCGTAAGAGCGATTTGAAAATGTATTTGTTCAATGCTTGTGATGATATTGACTGAATGTGGTAACACATTACATTAAATTGGTGTTGATAATGCATGAGCTGACTGATAATTGATAATGCAATGTCACCGTTTTGTATAATATCATTTTCGAATGCCGCCGCACACAATGCATACCAAGTCATTCACTTGTATGGCTGCTGTTAGACTATTGTTGGTTTGCCACAGAAGAATGTCAACGATACTTTGCAAACAGCTTAAGATAAAACCCTATTGTTCCAATGAAATAGAAAGGAGCGCACGCCCTTAATGAAGAAAAACCCATAAAAATAAACACGCTCAATTTTAATTGTGGAACACAGAAAACGCCTTTTCATAATCATTTAAATGTCATTAATTCCACTTTGTGGCAGACGATTGATAATGTTAGTCGAATTAATCCTTTGAAAAGAAAATGCCAACATGATCTTCTTCGATTCCAATCATCATACTATATGTATTCAAGTCAACATTGGAGAATGTTCAAAATATTCAAATCGATGAGCACAAAAGAAAGAAAACCATAAAACAAAGAAAATAAAAGAAAAAAAAAACACTCAGTGAGTCCAATTTTAAATTCGTTTCGGGTGAGAAATAAAAAAAAAAAAAAAAAACTAAAAGATTTGTTCGTTGAATGTGAGGGTAAAAAGCGTTGGGATTTTGTAGAAATTCATGTTGAAATAAATCGAAATGGCACTGGTAAAATGCTGACAGACGGTCACAAACGATTCGCTATAAATTTATTACGGTGCAGAAAGCACAATCTTTAACACAGATGGAAAACCGTATAATGCTCTCACACTTATTTCCTTTATTCACGATTTTTCATTCTCTGTACAGTACTAGTCAACACATGTAATTAAATCTCATTGATAGGGTATTTCAAGTGCCCAAATAATCGAGCCGAATAGCTCGCGAACATTTCCAATTTGTCCAGCGTGTGTGTGTGAGTGTATGTGTGTGAATGTGTTTTCAATCGGAAGTTTGTTTTCTGTTCAATACATCCATTTAATATCGATTCGGGCGCCCCAATATTGAGATTGTGTTTTTGATGTTATTGGCCATTGGCCAATGTATCGCTATAAATACCGAATGCTGCTGATCATGGTCCAAGTCAATTCGATAACCGTCGGCTGTCGTGTTATATGCAATAAATTTGTCAGTTTTAAAAATAAATCAAGTGTTAAAACCACCGAGCAAAGAGAAAGAGTGTGATGTGACTTACGGTGTTGCCTGTTCTGATTTTTCCCTTCAATGGCAATTTAATTGATTTTCTGAAGACATTTTAATTTTGTTATTTTTTTTTTTTTTTTGTTCTCTCATTTGCTCATTTCCAACCAGTTTCGAAACGGATATTTCATTTTGTGTTCACTTGCAGGTCAACACTTTTTTTGTTGTATTATTTGCTGCGAATTTTATATCAACTGGACTCAATCATAACTCCTTTTTAATTTCCTTTAGCCTGTTTGCCAATCAATATTAATCTTCTGAAATTAAAATATAATTATAATTATAATAACAATAATTATATTGTAATATTCTACGTTTTAATTTTTTTTTTGTTAACTTGATTTATAATAGTAAGAAGTGAGAATAATTTAAATCATGTCGTGTCGCGTCGCACGATATCATTGTGATTTGGCCCAGATTTCTTGTCCTTTTTTTCTAATGTCAATTCTTGATTGATTAGCACTCTAATTTGCTTATTTTTTTTTTCCTCCTTATTATTCGTTGCAATATTTTGATTGCATCTTATAAATGCTCACTAACCAGTTGCGTCAGATAGATTAATTAACCGTTTAACTAGTTGCGTGAAATCGTCTCGCCATTCGAAAATCGATCGGCGCAACTGTCTATGTCAATCTCTCTAATGCGATACCATTTATGTACTATTATTTCAAACATCATGTGTAGATTAGAAACAATTTTTTTGTACGGTTGTCTCGTATCTTGTTTACATTTTTTTTTTCCTTTCAATCGACATTTCGATGATGAAGGGAAAAAATGGTAAAGGAGATAATATTCTAATAGATTGAATTCTTTTTCATCAGTATTTATGTAGATTCTAAACGTAAAACATCTTATTGGTTTGCGCACTCATTATAATTGGAGCTGAGTTGTTTTTCAGCTTTGGCGCTATTCGAATTAACTAATTAGACCTTGCACAACTTTTATGCTTGTGTATGTGTGTGCCTGTGCGTGTGTGTGTTCGTATATAATTTGCCAAGAAATAAAGAACAGAGAAAATAGCGAAAAGAACGCAACCGTATATTGGATTGAAAGTTCTGAAGGGAAACGTATTACAATGACGATGATGTTGATGAAATCAGTAGTTTTTGTTTCCATAGTAATTGTGATTAGTGGTATATTTGAAGCCACAGTTGATGCGGTGCGAGGTAAGTTTCAAACTTGCAACGCTCATAATTAACAAACAAATCGAATTTTGTATTTGTGTTTGCATAAAGTTCTGGTCCGTTCATGGTTGGTTACACAAGATGAATTCCATCACCGTTCTCTCATTTTCTATAGCCGTTTGAATATGCATTTTCATGCAATCACATGCAAATTACCATAATTAGACTATTCCAATCTTCGTCATTGCAAAATTTATAAAAAAAAAAAAAAATTATTTCATGAAAAGATGAAAATTAAATTGCAAATTCCACTGCAGAATGCAATGAATTCGACCAGCGAACAATGAACTGATGATGAAAATATTAAAATTTACGAATATCTGATTGGAGCTGTTTATGAAAATAATAATATCAATTATAATTGTAACATTGAGGTCAATTACGGTGAACCTTTTTTTTGTTGTTATCGGTACATGAACCAAGGGAGATATTTTTGACTGAACTTGTTTTTTTTTGTGTATGTTCGATTTCATTTTTTTATTATTGGATTTTGGGCGGAAAATAACAATTACAAAAATTTTATAAATAAATTCATACGAGCAACAGAAGTGGCAACAACCGACAAGCAATATAATGCATTTCATTTTATTTTTAAAGCTTCTTTAATGAATGTTTAATTTCCCATTTTTGCAGATAAGCCATGTGATGATGATAAATTTAAATGTAAAAACGGCCGATGCATCTTTCAGCGATGGATGTGCGACAGGGAAAATGATTGCTCAGACGGTTCAGATGAAGATCCGGAAATCTGCAGTGAGTAAATTGATTACAAAATCTATTTAATTCACCAACATTTCAATTTATATACATTTTGACTACTGACAATCAAATATGGTCTATGGGGGCACTTAGTAATTCATCTATATTTTGTATTCATATTCGTTGTGGAGATCTCTCATCCATTATCTCTTTTATTTCAATGTTTAAGTGCAGTCTTTTTTTTTTTTTGTTCATTTCATTCAAAATATAATCGTATTTCCATCTATTCATCTTCTACATTTTTGCTCAAGTGAGCATGTGTCATAATGCCCTTATTTTGTTTTCCTTTCGCTTCTGTTTCGCCGAAAATAGAAAACTATTTTAAATTATTCAGGCGAATTGAATTGAATAAATTATGAATTAATCTCTGAAATTTTGCAAACAAACTATATTATAGAATTTTTTTTTTTTTTTTTTTGTTTTTCTCTCTTTCTCTTTGCTGTTATTTATTCTCGTTCTCGCCTTCCTGTTTTGATGTATATCATCCCGGCGCGAAAATAGAAAAACATGTTTGTTCGCCCGAGGAGTTTGCATGCAAAACTTCTGACGGTGAATGCATTCCTATGTCATGGGTTTGCGATAACAACCGGGACTGTTCGGATGGATCCGATGAAAGTACATGCAGTGAGTGTTGACGAAAAAGTTTTACAACATCTCGTAGCTGAATATATATGTTCACTATGTTCACAAATCGAATTCATTTTCAAACTTGTTGTCATTTCTTATGTAGATCAAACTTGCCGTTCCGATGAATTTACGTGTTCAAATGGTCGTTGTATTCAGGTACGCTTCAATTTGGTTATTCCAGAAATCAGTTTGGATTATATTACGATTTGCATTAATTTTTATCAAATATTCCAATTTCTTTTCACTTCACAATTGAAAATATATAGATACGATGGCGTTGTGATGCTGATGATGGTAAGTTTAAAACACTAAAAAACAGAATGAAAAATCATGAATGCATTTTCCATCGATTTTGACTTCAATTTTACATATTCGCTTCTTTATTTTTCTAAAAGATTGTGGAGACGGAAGTGATGAATTAAACTGTCCTAAACAAAAATGTAAAGACGACGACTTCAAATGCGGTGATGGAACATGCATTACACAAAAGTGGCGATGCGACAATGATCCGGATTGTCCTGACGCTTCCGATGAATTTGTAAGTAGCTTTGCAAATTTTTCTCTTTTTTTCACAATGTAATAAATGGTTATTGACGCTTTACTTATTTATCGTATTTAGAATTGTACACATGTACAACATCAATATATCAGCATTTGCCCAGCAACCGATTATTTGTGTAATGATAAAATGTCATGCATTGATAAACAGTGGCTTTGCGATGGTGGTAAAGATTGTCCAGGCGGTGAAGATGAAAGCTTAGAAAATTGTCCGAATAAAACGTGCCGTGCTGATCAATTCCAATGTAATGATTTAACATGTATCCCAGGTCATTTGATGTGTTCAGGTGCGGCTGAATGTCTCGATGGAAGCGACGAGGTCAATTGCAGTAAGTTTCAAATTCGTGCCCAATCTATTTCTTTTTTTACAAAATATAAATTCGAGTGGAGTAAGGGCAAACATCTTTTGCAAAAGGCAAAAATCCAATCTTATTTATTCGGTTTGTTTGATAAAACTTTTACAGCTGCAGCGATAAGAAAATGCGATAGAACCTCTGAGTTTGATTGTGGTGGTGGAATGTGTATACCATTTTCCAGAGTTTGTGATCAGAAAGTAGACTGTCCAGGAGGCCAAGACGAACCAAAAGACAAGTGTTCGGTGAACGAATGCAAAAACAAGAACGGAGGCTGTGATCACAAATGTGTTGATACACCAGCTGGATTTTATTGTGAATGCCGAAGTGGGTAAGTATCACAAGAAGTTTTTTCTTTTTTCGTTTTTTTTATGTCAAGTTTTGTTTTTCCCCCAATGAAATTAAAACATGGAGTTATACTTCGAAAAAAAGGAACTTTCCACAAACACACATTTACATTTACATTTACATTTACACATATGACCAAAAATTGCGCAGCTTGAAGTCAACGTATTTTTTTTCATTTGACCATTTTCATTTTCTCGCTTTAACAGCTACGAGCTTCAAGGGAACGACACATGCGTTGACATTGATGAATGCAAAATTCCCGGAACATGCTCACAGATCTGTACAAATGAACGTGGCACATATAAGGTAATTTGTTTTCTTTCATTTCATTTCTCTATTTTGTATCTATTTAACGTATGGGTGTACCTCAAACTAAGCAAATAGTGAGCAAAGTTTTCGCATAGATGAAAATAGTTTTCTTTTTTAGGGGTGTTTTAAAAGCGAAACAAAGTTAGAAGCTTTTGAAATGTTCTTTGCTTGACTACTTTGTTTCCAAGTTGTTCTATTTTCTTACATTTTTTTTTCTCATTTTGTTGTTTTCCAAACTAACTATCACAGTGTGAATGTGGAAAAGGTTATATGCGAGATCCAAGACACCACAATAAATGCAAAGCAACTGAAGGACATGCTTCATTGTTATTCGCACGACGACATGATATTCGAAAAATTTCACTAGAACACGATGAAATGACATCGATTGTGAATAATACAAAATCGGCCACGGCCCTAGACTACGTATTCCGAATGGGCATGATATTTTGGAGCGATGTATCTGAGCAAAGAATTTACAAAGCGCCAATTGATGAAGGCAACGATAGAATAGCGGTTGTGAGCGATTCAAAAGTGACGGCAGATGGTTTGGCCGTCGATTGGATTTATAATCATATTTATTATTCAGATACAAAACGATGTGTGATTGACGTAACAAACTTCGATGGTACAATGACAAAAGAACTAATCAAAGATGATATCGAAATCCCGCGAGCATTAGCATTGGATCCAATTCATGGATTTATGTATTGGACAGATTGGGGTTCAAATCCGCGTATTGAACGAGCTGGCATGGATGGCACTCAACGAAAGATTATTATCCAAAATAACATCAAATGGGCCAATGGTCTTACGCTCGATTTAGTACTGAATCGCATTTATTGGGTTGATGCAAAATTAAACATCATTTCGTCATGCAATTACGATGGCACCGATCGACGTGTTATTTTATATTCGCCAGAATATTTGCGACATCCATTTTCAATAACAACATTCGAAGACTATGTTTATTGGACTGATTGGGATAAAGCGGCCGTTTTCAAGGCAAACAAATTCAATGGCAGCGACATACAAGCTATAACCGCAATGCGAATGGTAAGCACAAGTGTATTAGATTGTTGAAAAAAAAAAAAAAATAAAAATTCGACCCTTACAATAAATTGGTATTTAGAAAAGTGATTTGTCAATTTCTTATATAGCTTCAACATCCAATGACCATTCACGTATATCATCCATACCGACAACCAGACGGTATCAATCATTGTTCCGCTGTTAACGGTCATTGCTCACATTTATGTTTGCCAGCACCACAAATGTTAGCGCACAGCGCAAAAATCTCATGTGCTTGCCCAACTGGCTTGAAACTTCTCAACGATAGACAAACATGCATCGAAGATGGTAAGCCGTTTGTGAATGTTTTGATGATATGGCACAAATCGAACAAAATTTGAATAGGAAGTTCATTAATCTATTTGTGTGTATTTTGTTCATTTTCCCAGTTGATGTCAAAGTTGCCGGAAATAACCAATCAAATACAGAGCAATCGTCACCTCATCCAGCCGAAAGTGATTCGGGTGCTGTTGCCCTTATAGCTATTGCAATACTTTCAGTGATATTAATCATTGCTAGCGTGGTAAGTGTCATAAATTTAGACGAATCGTCTACATTCTAAATTACGTAACATGATTTATTGCTTACTCGATTATAAATTGTGATCGCTCAATTGAAACGAAAAGAGAATGAGAAAAAATAAAAGAAAAAAATGTTTTGCTTACAAAATATTTTGCACATCGTAGCAAATTTTCTAGACGCAGTCAAAACAATTGATCGTTGTTTTCTGCTTCATTTCTTAAAGGTTTTGATACGATGTGCAATCATAGCATGTTTCATGTTCAAAGATTTAACTCTAAATTGTTACGTACTAAATTCAATGTGACGTTCAATATTAATTGATATTGTATTTGTTTATTTGTGTTTATTTTCATCGTAGCTCTTATTCTGGATTTATCGATACTATGTCCAACATCGAACGCTGACGTCAATGAATTTCGACAATCCAGTTTATCGGAAAACCACCGAAGATCAATTCAGTTTGGAAAAAAATCTGCCCACACGAGTGTATGCCAGTTCACTTGATGATGAGGTAAGCAAAATTACTGTTAATGTTGCGTCAATATGCAAATCAATTACATTTATTGATATTGCTATAATTACGAATTGGATTGTGTTTTTTGAATTGTTCCACTTAAAAAAGAACTCATATTTATTGTCCTGTTTTATTTGCATTACAGATACAAGAGCCACTCAATAAAGAGCCACTAAATGACTTTTTGTAAATGAATATCAGGAATATGGAAAACGAAAAAAAAAACAATGTTTATCTCATTAATTGAATGCAAATGCATTGGATTAAAATAGAAGAATCTCATATTAAACGGCGAAACTTTACATTCATACAAAACAAAAAAAAAAAAAAAAAAAACATAAAAATTCAATGAAGTGCTCAATGGAAACGAAAGTATAATTTTCGGGCGTAAAAAAATCGTAAAAAAAGACCACATTTAAGCAGAAAAGAAAAACAAATGGAAAATATTTAGCATTATGAATTTGTACATATTAGAATAGAATATTGTTTAAGGAGAATTATGTAAATCTTATGTCCCAATGATAAAATGTGAGAGGTTTGCATGTGTGCCGATGTTCACATAATGAATGTGAACTAGCCATATGAAAAGCATGATTGAAATTTGAATAGTTTCTCATTTTAATTTAAAATTTAAATGAATCCCATTTTTAAATTAAATTTATAGAAAGCCTCTACCAAAGTTTCTGTATTTATATTAAATTGATTTTTGATCCATTTTTAGGTCGATTGATTCGATTATAGAAAAAAGGTAGCAACAACAAAGTAAAAATAATTTTTTTTTTTTCATTGAATCTTTTGTGAAATTTTTTTGAGTGATGATTTATCGTCTGTGGTTGATTTTTTTAAATACATTTTTTGTTGTTAAAGATGAAATGAATCTTCGATTAAATTTGCTCAAATAATAGTAGAATATTTATATATATATATATTGACGCAAAGAGAAATAATTAAATGGAATGCTCAGTACTTTGTTTAGTACTTTGGCAGTTACCAAGTGAAAAGAGATTTAATCACAATTACAATGTAAGCCAAATGAAACGATAAGAAACGGTCCTAGAATTTGATATGAAACCGATGGGACACTTATACATTGATATAATGCCAACAAAAAAGAAGAAAAAAATCAAATACAACTAATAGCATAACAGATAGCATAAAATGCCAAAATATCGAACACATTAATGAAGAAAAAAAAGTTCTACTTCAATATTTAATTACTCACTCAACTCAATATAGATCTTAAAAATTCTCATGGAACTGGATTTCAAAATGTTTGATTTTTTTTTTTTTTTTTTAGGTAAAATTACAATTTATGAATTTATGCCAACATTATGAATGCCAACATGCAAAACAATTCGGTAAAAATGGAAAGTCTTTAAAATGAACTCGAAATTATTATTACAATTTATTAAAATATTGTATATTGCAACTATTAATATTAAACTATTATGGGATTATTTGACCATAAATAAAAATGAAATTAGAATCAAATTCTGTAGTTGTGTTTTGTATTCATTGGATTACAGTTATATGAACTTCGATGAAGGATAAAGACATACCTTGGATTAAAACTGTCGGAAGCCACATACAGGAATTCGAAGGACAGCATCGTTCTAGAGAGACAAAGTAAATAATAAGGAAATGTTCTAGTGTGTTCAAATGATAATGATTCTTTGATAAGCTGTTCATCGAATGTCTTAGTTTTCATAATGACAGACATGTTTATTATAATGCTTATTGATTTATTTAAATTTTTGAATTGATAGCTTTGAAGCAGTTGAAAAACCTTCAAAAATCAGGAAAATCCTTCTGTTGATATCGATATTTTGTCTATAACTTGTCAATAACTTGCACAATTTTTATGGAAAAAGCGATGTTTATTCCGTTAATTACGCGTATTTCGGAGGAATTTTACATTCGTTTTCACAGTAATTTGTTTTCATAAGTAAAATCTTGGCTGTACGCGCTGCCATCTATGATCAATTGTTCAAACGCCTTACAAATATTACCCAATGAATAATGTGATTCGAAGGGGACTTTTTACAAAGCTTGAAGTAAAACACTTTATCTCTGGAATATTAATAGGTTATTAAGATTTTATTCCCAATCTATCGAATTGGTATTATAATCTATATTTTTATTTTTATTTTTATTTTTCTTTTTATTTCTTACTATACAAGTTTTGTTGTTTTTCGCATTTCTAACATCGAGGATGAAAATGGTACAAGTTATAAAAGCTTCATTTGGTTAACGGTCATCGCTTGTAAAGAAGATGTTTTTATTTTATAAAATGTCTCATGGGACATAAATTGTTTTTAACAATCAAGTACGTGTCATCAAGAAAAAGTTGATTTTTTTTTTCATTTGCAACGAAATGGGAAAACACATTTCATCATGCTAACGCATTTTATTAAAGCAATTTCTGAAAGCAATGGCATTGGAAAGCATAATTAAATACACTATGTGGTATCACACAATTCCAGAATTTTACTAATATTTTCATCAAAATTGAATTGAAGAACAAAAAAAGGTCTTATGCTCCGGCACAAATTCTTAAACAAATTCGAATCAACCCCGGATTGCCCCTGTGCACACGTATGAAACTTCCTGACATTCATTAAAAGACAAGTAAATAATTCATTTATCAGATTTTAAAAAGATTCTTTTTACCAATCTACGCAAATTGAATATAATAAGATTGCGATTTTTTGACAATAATAGTTTACAACAAATTAGAATGTAAAATTACACAATGATTGGGAACAATGCATTGATTTTCGAAATTGACATTAAGTCAATTAATTAAGAGCTGATCCAATTTTGTTTTTGTGAATATTATAAAATGGTAGACAGCAATGATACAGTACTCTAGTGGTGATTGAGCCAGAGCAGATTAAAGGGACTCCAACACTCAAATATCTCTTAGCAAAATCTTTTCTCAAATGGATTAAAATTGAGTTGTTTGTCAATACCGATACCCAAAATCTGTCAAATTAATTCGATTAAAAATTTTAAAATAATAATCTTTATGATTGAATAGTATAGAGACGTAAATAATCTGTAACAATCAACATTTAATTTCATACATCTATTTTAAGACAAATTGTAAATTATAAAATCAAATTCATGTCACAATCACAAGAAAAAAATATAAAAATAATATAAATAAATAAAAATTTATGCTAAATAATATCACAGAAACCAATGCCAAAACAATTTAATAATAAATAAATAAATACGAGTTAAATGATTTTGCATTCCTTTCTACCATCCATCCATTCCCAATCTTTCTTCCACTTATGTTGAAATATGAATTCGAATTTCAATTACTACTAAATAGTTTGATCTTTATCAATGTAATCCACTGATCGTAGCAGAGAATATGAATTAAACATCCACTTATTAACAGTGTAACAAATAGAGTCATTGAACACAAGCAAATGTTGCGTTCCCAAGGATGAATTTTTAGATTCCGAAGTACACCAATTCCAACCAATAACCCAGCAATAGCACCAACGAAATGTGACAAATGTGAAGTATTTTCATCGCCATAACGTAGATAAATGACACTGCAGTAAGTATCGCAGGAACAATAGATTAAGAAAAATGTCAATTTAAGAAATGGATGATACATTTCGTTCCAATTCTGAAATTTTTATTTATAAAATAGAATAAGTATTCTAAATTGTAAATTGTAAATTGTGAACTGTGCATTTCTTATTCAAAGTTCAAAAAAAAAAAACACGTACCAATATGAATGTTGATACATGAGCTAATATCAATGCATATACACCTGCAGATGCACCACAAAGTGGTTCATGTTGTACATTAAATAATGAATGGCATATGGATCCCGATAAAACCCCAGACAAGTATACCACAGCAACTTGCCACCATTCATTTGATAATTCAAGTGGAATTCCAAAAAATAATTGCATTATCACATTCCCCCACAAATGACTATTATCACTGTGAATAAACATGTAAGTTATGAAACGCCAGACATATGGATTTTCAGAATTAAACTCGAGAGCCGTTTTAACTGTTTCATCTTTCAAGTAAAAAATAATTATTTGTATAAGAGAGAACACTATCATTGTTACTGGTGGTGACCAAAGTTTCATATCATCCTCATGAGTGGCATTTGACGAACCTAAACATAGAAAAAAAATGAAAGTATTAAATGAAAACAAAATGAAATCTTAAATTCATAAACCGAGTAGATTTTTGAAATGCAGAATGCAAATTTTTAAATAAAAATCCTTTCATAAAAAGTTTACGTTGTGCGATATTTCTCAGTACATAATTATATGAACTTCGATATTATTAGCTTGTATTTTGATATTTTGTCAGATAAGATTCATGTGTACATATTTACCAGGAATTATAACTTCTCCTGATTGGCTGGGAATAATTATATTTTGGTTGAAATTGTCGATGTCAACATCTGCTATTATCTCTATTCCAATTTCAACATCGGAAGCATTATTGCAGCTTTCAGACCTGAACTTCCACGTCATGGGGACCATTGCGTTGTTATGAAGAAAATTTTTAAAATTTAAAATTCTTTTAATCAATAACATTTTATTACAAAATAATAATATCAAATAGTTATTGACACAACAAACGAACAAAACAATATTTTCAATTTAAGTCACTTCGAAAATGCCAATGTGAACCAAATGACTGTTTACTCTACACTTATTGTATGGTCATTATGTATGTCTTTATATTACACAATATTGAAGTACAAATGAATCAGTGACTTATTTTTCTGAATATGGTAACAAACTCTTATCGTTCTGCTCCGAATATGAATAATCTCGATGCGGTAGGAAGAATAATGGGAAGAAGGAAGTAATTTTTTGGAAGTAATTCACTGAATCATAAAATATTTTCGGCAATCTAATTATAAACAACATATTATTCAAATCTATAATTTTTCGGAAATAAATTCTAGTTTTCTTCAATGACTTGAAGAAAAATCATAAACAAAAGACATTGCGTTGATATAAAAGTTAAAGTGAGATTGTGATGGCATTTTGTCCATAGCAAACATTTTGTTTACTTCCAACATTATCGGCCGCATCATTTATTTTCCTAAAAATATATTAAATTGAAATCATACTATCAATCAAAATATTATCAAAAATTGTAGCCAACTGGCTAGTATAATCTATTTATGAGTATCAAATGAGTCAATTTTTATTTTATATGAATACATTTTTATGAATGAACTTTTATGAATGAATTTTACGATTTAAAATTATGAATGAGATTACGCTACAATTTCAACTTTGGCCGACTTTGAGCAGTGTGGAATCATCTTTTCGACAATTGGCTGGCCAAATCACCAGATATGAACATCATTGAGAATATCTGGTCAATTTTAGACCGAAAAGTCTACAAAGAAGGCCGAAAATACAACAATAAAGACGAATTGACGGCAACCATTGAAGCGGCTTGGCAAAATATCCCACAGGACAAAATCGAATCACTATATGATAGGCATGATGCCAAGAGTAAATGGACCAAATATTAACCGGATTTTTCGAAAAAAATACATTTGTCTCGTTCGAAATGTCAAGTGTCGGTAAAATTAGTTTGCGCAGTGTATTTATTACAATCGGCAATTCCATTTTAAAAAGGACAATTTTTTGCGACTTTTCCCCAACTCATCGCCCAAAATTTGCACATATATTTATTTCATCGAAAAATGTAAAAATATAGCCACAAGCTTCTAGGATGGGCCAAGGACCTGAAATTTTAGATTTCAAATTTTTTTGATGAAATAAATATGTGTGCAAATTTTGGGCGTTTAGTTTAGGAAAAGTCGCAAAAAAGTGCCCTTTTTTAAATGGAATTTCCGATATATGTATTATTTTGGATTCATGCAAACAGGAAACAGATAAAAAAAATCTCCAAATGTACAAAAATTACCAGAATTTTTTTAGTTCACAGAACATTAATATTTTATATTACGAAAAGTAAACCAGTGTTATTTTATGTGTAAATATATACGATTTTATCTAAAAAAAAAAAAAAGCAATAAAAATGTTGCAATCATGAGGAACAATAAAAATTTTATTTAATAGTATACAAATTGATTGGTCTGAAACAAAACTGAATTATATTGATTTTGAAGACTATGATTTTCCTAGTGATTTTCCCTCTCATCCAGAACTCATTTCTCGGAAATTATAGATGACAACAATGAATTGGGCTTTGAAGATACAGACCAGGTTTAAAGAATGTATCGTTGCTAAAAAATAAATCATCAACTAATATTATTTAAAAAACTCTTAATTTTTTTGTATTTTTTGACCGAAAAAAATATTTTCACTGTCACATATGTGTAACTATTCAGTTTATAAAAAAAACAATGACTGAATTTTCGAATTTCAAACATTTTCAACGCATTATACTAACCGCAATCAAAATGTAATTTGAAAATATAAGAGAGCGGATGCACGAGCGGATGGATTTTGATAACATCGTTCATATGATCACACTGATTTATTATAAATTTCTTGAAAAATAATTTGCAATGTCAACAAAAAGTAAAGTCAACAAAATCTATTTCATTTCATTATTTATGAATGAAAAAATAAACAACGAAGTTATCGAAGGTACCAATTAAAGAACTCAGGGCACCAATATTTTGAACGCACCCAAAAGATTTTTTTTTTGAGATTTTTTTTTTGATATAAAGCAAAGAATTGGTGAAGCAAATTTTTTTAAATGAAAGGGTCACATAACAAATTTTGCTTCAGGGCACCAAGATTTGATTCTGCAACACTGATGTGAGTAATAAATGAGCAGCGTCGTAGCAGGATATGTAGTAATCTAAAAGATAAAAAAAATTTACACAGTTTCTATGCGCAAAATATCTTAAAAGAGCTGAGTTGTTTTTCATATTTTTGCAAGAGGTGAGTTGATTTTGAACATTGAAATAGTCAACACCGATCTACTTAATTTTCTTGTTTTTGCGTATTCCACAACGCAAATTAATAGAACAAAGAAAAATAACAAAAAAATCTCAACTCAATAATCAATTAAATTTTCGAATTAATTTCGAATTGATTACAATGAAAAAACTGAAAAGTGTAGTTTTTGTCACTATAGTAATTGTGACAAGCAGTATTTTTGCAATTATAGGTGATTTGTGCAGATTTTCTAAATTAAAAACTGTAAATAATTAAGAAACAAAACGATTCATTTAATTTTGATTATAGTTATTGTAATTGTATTTTTATTAGCCGTTGATTCTGTTTCGAAACAATTTCAAGAAAAAATATCGGATTTCATGAAAAAACGTATTTTTTTATGAATAATGTTAAAACAAATACAAATTATTAATATAGGAAAATAAGGGCTCACAGTTCAACAATTTTAACAATGTTCCAAATTCCAACGGCTATAATGGAATGAAAGTACTTTCCTAACAACGCACAACCCTGGCTGCATTTTGGAAAATTGGTGACCGTTGTTATTTCATCAAGTTGTGAAATTGCTATGACTCATTGGACTTTTACATTGATTTTATCATCAATATAATATGGTTTTCCAAAAAATCCTGATTTTTTCGAAAAATGTGCGGAAATGTTGAATTTTTGATGGTGTCAACTCAATGATATTACAGTAGGCGGCCTTATTACGCTGTAGCAATGGAATCTCTGTTCGTGATTTCTTTGTAAATTTTATAGTGTTATTCATGTAAAAGTCCAGTGAATCATAACAATTTCACAAGTCGATGAAATAACAATGGTCACCAATTCTTCATTTCTTTGTTGCATTTGAATAGTGAAAATAGTTTCGTTTTGTGAAACTTTTACTGTGTTTGTCTAATGAAATACTTGCCCAATACTCACTTCAAATTAATTTTAATGAATTGATCGTTCTTGCAGATGGATGTGATGATGATCAGTTTCCATGTAAAAACGGCTTGTGCATCAAGGAAGCATATGTTTGCGATGGAGATAATGATTGCGTGGACAATTCAGATGAATATTCTGAAGCATGCGCTAGTAAGTGAATTGATTAAAAATATTTTATTATCTTTCCATTATCATGCGATCATGAAATATAATTTGTGTGAACTTTGTCACGAATTTCAGTATATGGGTTAAGGCTCTGTTTTAAATTTCAAAAATTACTCAAATGGTTAAAAAAATATCCTTTTCGCAGATAAGCTATGTGATAGTAATGATCATTTTAGATGTGCAAATGGTCAATGCATCTCCAAACGTTGGATGTGCGATGGGGATAGAGATTGTTCGGATGGTTCAGATGAAGCATCCAAAGTATGCAGTAGTAAGCGAATTAGTTATAAGATATCATAATTATCTATTTAACACTGTCAATGTTAAGATGTTCAAAAATGCTTTTTTTGAATTTTTTGTAAAGCTTACAGATAATAATTTGATAATATACACTAGAAATGGTTGCGACATGTCGTTTTCAATTAAAAATAATTTTCGGAAAACTATTCTGTTCTAATTGAGTGAACTCTGTAAAAATTTGCAAACATTTTAACATATTAACATATTTTCTTACTATTTACTACTTAATTTTTTTATTTTTGTTTATTGAAATCCTTGCATTTCGATTTTGATACATCCATCGTCCCGGTCCAAAAACAGACAAAACAGTCTGTAGTTCGGAACTTTTTAACTGTACTAGTGCTCACAATGAGTGCATCGTAATGACATGGGTCTGTGATGGTGAAATGGACTGCCTAAATGGAGCCGATGAATTATCATGCAGTGAGTGTTGATGAAAAAATGTTAAAATATCTCAAATGCTGAATATAATGTTCAAACTTATTTTTTTTTCTTGTGTAGATAAAACTTGTAATTCCCATGAATTTACTTGTTCAAATGGTCATTGTATCCAGGTATGTTTCAGTTCGAATATTCAAAATGTTTACCTGGTTTACACTATGAAAGGCATTAACTTTTATCAAATATTCCATTTTTTCCCTTTCTACAGTCGACATGGCGATGTGATGACGACGATGGTATTTTTGAATGCATTTTCTATCCAATTTCTATTAACTTCTATCAACTTCAATTTTGCATTATCATTTTTTTAAGATTGTGGAGACAGAAGTGATGAATTAAATTGTTTTAATGTATGTCATGACAGCAATTTCAAATGTGATGATGGCACATGCATAAGACAAGAGTGGCGATGCGACAACGATCCAGATTGTCCTGATTCTTCCGATGAATTTGTGAGTAGCTTCTCAATTCTTTCTCCTTTTATTTATGTTATAATACCAATTCATAATCACATTGCCTGTTTATCGTATTTAGAATTGTACACAGACGCTATTTGGCAGTATTTGTTCAACAACCCAATATATGTGTAATGATAAATTCACCTGTATTGAGCGACAGTGGCTTTGCGATGGTGGAAAGGATTGTCCAAATGGTGACGATGAAAGTTCAGAAAATTGCAGTGAGATTCAAGTTCATTTCAAATATTTTCATTAAAATTTTTCTTTCAATTTCTAAAAATATAAATTTGAGCGAAAAGATCGAAATAGCGAATATTTTTACGAAACGCAAACATATAAACTTCAATCAGATTATTTGTTAAAACTTTTACAGATAATACAAAAAAATTAACGACATCAACAACGTCAACAACGTCAACAACGTCAGAAACATCAACAACATCAACTTTGTCAACAACAATAACTGCATCTATCAAGAAATGCAATCCAGTTACTGAGTTCGATTGTGGCGATGGAAATTGTATACCAAAGGAAAGGGTTTGTGATCAGAATGTTGACTGTTCAGGTGGTCAAGACGAATCAAAAAACAAGTGTCCAGTGAATGAATGTAAAATCGAAAACGGAGGCTGCGATCACAAATGTGTTGATACACCAACTGGATTTTATTGTGAATGTCGGAAAGGGTATGTACCATAAGTTTTTCTCTGTTTCTTTTTGTTCGATATTTTGTATAAAATTTTAAAAAATTTCCAAACGAGCGCCGCTAGTCACATTTGACCATTTGATTGTTACTTTTGACCATTTTCATTTTCTCGCTTTAACAGCTACGAACTTCAAGGGAACGACACATGCGTTGACATTGATGAATGCAAAATTCCCGGAACATGCTCACAGATCTGTACAAATGAACGTGGCACATATAAGGTAATTTGTTTTCTTTCATTTCATTTCATTTCTCTATTTTGTATCTATTTAACGTATGGGTGTACCTCAAACTAAGCAAATAGTGAGCAAAGTTTTCGCATAGATGAAAATAGTTTTCTTTTTTAGGGGTGTTTTAAAAGCGAAACAAAGTTAGAAGCTTTTGAAATATTCTTTGCTTGACTACTTTGTTTCCAAGTTGTTCTATTTTCTTACATTTTTTTTTCTCATTTTGTTGTTTTCCAAACTAACTATCACAGTGTGAATGTGGAAAAGGTTATATGCGAGATCCAAGACACCACAATAAATGCAAAGCAACTGAAGGACATGCTTCATTGTTATTCGCACGACGACATGATATTCGAAAAATTTCACTAGAACACGATGAAATGACATCGATTGTGAATAATACAAAGTTGTCCACGGCCCTAGATTATGTATTCCGAATGGGCATGATATTTTGGAGCGATGTATCTGAGCAAAGAATTTACAAAGCGCCAATTGATGACGGCAACGATAGAATAGCGGTTGTGAGCGATTCAAAAGTGACGGCAGATGGTTTGGCCGTCGATTGGATTTATAATCATATTTATTATTCAGATACAAAACGATGTGTGATTGACGTAACAAACTTCGATGGTACAATGACAAAAGAACTAATCAAAGATGATATCGAAATCCCGCGAGCATTAGCATTGGATCCAATTCATGGATTTATGTATTGGACAGATTGGGGTACAAAACCACGTATTGAACGAGCTGGCATGGATGGCACTCAACGACAGATTATTATCCAAAATAACATCAAATGGGCCAATGGTCTTACGCTCGATTTAGTACTGAATCGCATTTATTGGGTTGATGCAAAATTAAACATCATTTCGTCATGCAATTACGATGGCACCGATCGACGTGTTATTTTATATTCGCCAGAATATTTGCGACATCCATTTTCAATAACAACATTCGAAGACTATGTTTATTGGACTGATTGGGATAAAGCGGCCGTTTTCAAAGCAAACAAATTCAATGGCAGCGACACACAAGCTATAACCTCAATGGGAATGGTAAAAACAAGTGTATTAGATTGTTGAAAAAAAAAAAAATAAAAATTCGACCCTTACAATAAATTGGTATTTAGAAAAGTGATTTGTCAATTTCTTATATAGCTTCAACATCCAATGACTATTCACGTATATCATCCATACCGACAACCAGACGGTATCAATCATTGTTCCGCTGTTAACGGTCATTGCTCACATTTATGTTTGCCAGCACCACAAATGTTAGCGAACAGCGCAAAAATCTCATGTGCTTGCCCAACTGGCTTGAAACTTCTCAACGATAGACAAACATGCATCGAAGATGGTAAGACGTTTGTGAATGTTTTGATGTAGTACAAATCGGATAAGATTTGAATAGAGAGTTCATTAATCTACTTGTGTGTATTTTGTTGATTTTTTCAGTTCCGCTAAATATACAGTCCTCACCAAAAACAGTCACGTTTAGTTCGGGAGCTATTGTCCTTATAGCTATTGCAATACTCTTAGTGATATTAATTATTGCGAGCGTGGTAAGTGTCATAAATATAGATAAATCTATTATAAATTGCGATCGTGCAAATGAAAAAAAAAAAAATATTTTGCATACGAAATATTTTGTGTATTTTGACACCTTGTTTTAGATTGATCAATTATTGTTATTTGCTTAATTTCCCAAATGTTTTATTTCGATATGCGATTATAAAATGTTTTATGTTCGAAGATATATCTAACATTTGTTATGTTTAAAATTATCCTGATGTTCACATTGCATTCATTTTTGTTTGATTTTGTCGTAGCTTTTATTTTGGATTTATCGATACCATACTCAACATCGAAGGCAGAATGATTCATTGAAATTCGATAATCCAATTTATCGGAAAACCACCGAAGATCAGTTTAGACTGGAAACGAACTCGCGCACAGGAATACACCCCACTTCAGATTAGGTAAACAAAATTTTAGCTTTATTAATATGCGGAATGAATATTTTTAATTTGATTGCTATAATTACCCATTTATTACAATGATGTTTTGATATAACTATTTTTCATTGTTTTTTTTTTTGCCATTGCAGATATATGAGTCTTTCAGTTACGAGTTATTAATTGACTTTATGTAAATGGATATCAGGAATATAAATAAAATAGGACGTGAACATATTTATCTCATTCAATAAATGCAAATTTATTCAATAAATATATTATTAACACATCTTATACAGTAGAACATTTTGCAGTTTTATTTTTTTCAACATGGGTCAGTTTTTTCAACAATTTCGGTGATCTTAGGGATTCTTTCAGGCCTAACAACTTTAATTATATTAAATGATAGCAAAGCCTCAAACGCATTCCCTTTGAAATTGCCAATTCGTCTATTCTTCATTCATTTATCTTATGTTCCGAACTCTTTCCTTCTTAAGAATTTTTCGTTGATAAACGATTTTCTTTTTCAAATATAATGACTTAATTTAGTTTTTTCGGTCTTCTCAAAGTCTCCAGATTTCTCAAAGAATCAACGAGAATTTGGAAAAGTTTTATGAGAATGAACAGATTGAAAAGAAACAAAATTACAATTTTTTCAGTTTCTAAAACTTTGAACTTTTGTGTAACAAGTAAATAAATGACATTCATTTTAACTAGTTAAACTAAAAATAAATAAATAAAAGGAATTCATGCACATTTTTTTCATTGATACGTTAATTGTTGTGCTTCAGATATAGGTCCAAAAATTGTTCATGAGTTAAACGTATATCAGATAAAGTATTTCCTGAAAATTGAATTTCAAAAACAATCTAGGAAGTCAGTTTTAGATTCAAAAAAATAAATTAACTAATGGGTTTCTACAGCACTGTTATCGGATAACTTGAATTAACTCAATTATTTTAATCGCAAATTTACGTCGCAATTTAAGGCGCATAAAATGAAATCAACAAGTTTATTTACTCATATTTATTTAAAAATTGTACGGGATACTTATTCCCGTCTGAAACAGTAATATCATATTTTTTTTGAATCGAAAATTTTGGATGCAAAATATTGAGTAGAATTACAAAAAAAAAAAAAAAAAAAAAATAACCAAACAGTGGTTTTTATGGTCATAACGATCGTGATGTGTATTTTTGGAGCTACGGTTGATTTTTTTTGGAGCTACAGTTGAAAATAAATGAGAAACAAAGAATGAATGGATGTGAAACATATTGAATATGCTCTTCATAATGTAGTGTAATTCACTGACATATTGCACTTTTCGCCTATTTAGGCCTGCGCAACAGCTGAATCGATGTTCATTGTTATAATAAGACCACGACGTAACGCTTGACGTATGCCATCACAATGTAACCTGAGCTCTTATTTTGTACTTTACAATAAATCAAAGTATAACAAGTGTTAACCATCAACTATATTTTTATTATCAATATCACTCGTCTTCACCTCAAATTCATTACAATAATTTATTTCTCATTTTTACAGCAAAGCGATGTGGTAATGACAAATTTAAATATAAAAAGGGCCGATGCATCTTTAACCACCCAGCGATAATGGTATAGGTAACAGATGATTTTAACACCATGTACCAACTTGAAAATAAAAAAAAAAAAATATGGGAATGGTGCTGTTAAATGGCTCATTTTTTGAATATAAGTGGGTGCTTTAAACGATGTTTGTGCGACAGAGAAAATGATTGCTCAGACGGTTCAGATGAAGATTCTGAAACATGCAGTAGTAAATTTATTACACAATTTTGAATGCATTTTAGATTCAATCCATTAATTATAGTTTGATAGTCCAAATCGCTCTTCTACTATCTCTGTCATTTTTGTTTGATATATATCAAAATGGAATATTCCATTTCAATATTTTTCATTCAAAATAAAATCAAGTTCAGCTATTCATCACTGTGATAGTGCCCGAATTCTTTTTCGCATTTCTGAATTATAATTATTATCTTATATTTGCAAAACAATTTCAATAAGTTGTTTGGTTTGTTTTGGCAATTATTTTCATATAAATTTTTTTTAATACTAATTCTTATGGCGTGAAAATAGAAAAACATGTTTATTTGCCTGAGCTGTTTACATGCAAAAGTTCTGATGGTGAATGCATTTCTATGTCATGCATTTGCGGGAATAACCAGGATTGTTCGGATGGTTCTAATGAAATTAAATGCAGTGAACGTTGATAAGAAAAACTTTTACATCATCTTGTAGGAGAATATCTGTATGTTCGCTAAGTGTATAATTTGAATTCATTTCAACTTATTGTTATTTCTCGTGTAGATCAAACTTGCTGTTCCGATGAATTTAAATGTTCAAATGGTCATTGTATTCAGGTACAATTCAGTTAAAATTTTGAAAAAATCTATTTGGATATAATGATTTGCATAATTTTTACCAAATATACAATTTTTTTTTCCTCTTTACACTTTGAAATATATATACGCGCTGCTGTTGTGATGGTGATGATGATGGTAAGTTTGAAGCATGAAAAAATAGAATCAATTTTGTTTTCAATTTTACATTTTCGCTTCTTCATTTTTTTTTTTTTTAAAGATTGTGTAGACGGAAGTGATGAATTAAACATTCAACTACAGACAATCAAGTCATAAGCAACATAATTACAATAAACACAATTATTATTTAGTGTGTTGATTTAGATGTAGATTCACAACATAAATTATACTATTATGTTTGAGAAAACAGAATGTTTATGTCAAACTACTAGAAAAAACCCAAATATCCGAAGTTCAATGTAGTATGTGACTAAATTTCACACGGTATCTCAAGGCTATTCTGTTAAATATGATAAAAGCTTATCTTATTAAAAACAACTTCATCAAATACAACAGGAAACAGATCAAAGTACCACAAAAATAAACAAAATATTTTTTACCCAGTATTATGTATTGTTGAAGTATCAAATCCCGTTACAGAAATATTAGAATAGGTCCTATAAATTGTAAATAGAGCAACAAAATTCAAAATGCCAAATTGTTATGAACATCGTGCACAAGTGCGCAAGAACGATGATTATTGTACATCATTCTTTTCAGTTCGAGTTGTCTTTTACAATAGTGTGTTTGGTATCAAAAACACATTTGTTCAATTCATATTTGTCGCACAAATCTATAATATAAAAATGAAATGAAAAACTTTTGTCCTGAACTCCTCCCACATTTTTCAACCGATCTTGACCAAAATTTGCATACACATAATTCCGACCGAGATCTTGGTCACCATGAGGTTTTGAACCAGGTTGCTCTACCGGATTCCGGTTGTTCTAAAACACAATCCGGTTGCTCTACCTGAATTTTTCGATTGTAGAATTTTTCCAAATTTTTTAAAAATATGCATCATTTTTTATTTAAAAATTAATTTAACTCCAAAAATGATACAAGTTCTTATGAAAATTAAGAAAAATTCTCTTTTCGTTTTCTAAAAAATCGATGAAAACAAAAAAAAAATTCTTTTTAAATACATCATTTACAAATCAATCATTTTCGCGAGTAGAAAGTTGAATAATCATCACATCTATTGTTTAGTAATTAATCGGCACAATTCTTGGAATAGAGAATGCTGATTACAAATTCTTTTGCTTTTTTTTTTATTTATGAAATTGATGAAAATAATGCAAACGAATACAAGCAAATTATGTTCTCTTAATCAAAATTCATTGATTGATATTTTGACTGCCGAAGTAGGCAGACTATTAAAAATGTTTTAATCAAAACCATCAAAAAAAGTGAATGAAGAAAGTAAGTCTATATTGTCGTGATCTTGAGCAGTTTTTATTGTTTTTCAATTTTTGACAGGGAAAGAACAAGAAAATCTTTCTCAAGTCAACGAACAACTGGGTAGTTCAATGTTAAACAATACTGAATTGGTTGGAGCTGCTGCTTCAGTTCAAAATGAAAATGAATCAAGCCAAACCAATTTGCATTCGGATCATATATTGTTTGATAAAGAATTTTATCAGTGCATTGAAGTGTTTTCGGTGTTAAATAATAAAAAAGAAAAGGAACGATAAGTGGGATAGCAGCAATATCATAAAGAATGTGTGAAAGCAGCGAAAATGGAAATAACTTTGCCTACTGATAAAATAAGATCAATTGAGACTCACATTAGTAAAGCAAATGAAATCCAGATTGCACATCTATCAAAACTTTTTTGTGAAATTTACGTCGATGCTAAAAAGTTATCTAATAGTGCATACAGTTGGCCTTGACGACATGTTGCTTATGAAGCTGGAAGGGTATTCAATTTTCAAGATGAAAGTGCACCAACTATTTCTCCTTCATTAAATTTGCAATATGTGAACCCAAATTCGCACCTAAATTTGCTCTCAATGTTTGTGAAGTCTAACCACAGTCTTAAAGAATATATCAAAACTGCTCTCGCTTGTTCTATACGAATTGATGGATCAATTGACCGGTTCCAAATCGATAAAATTTACATTTTGCTAGAACTATTGAATAAAAATGGAGCTATGGAACTGATTTTCCTCGGTATTGGGGAGCAAACGGAGCGTGGAGCAATTGGATTGTTAAATACCGTCAAATCAGGGATTATTGAAAATAATGGCACAGAACTTTATGAGATAGTAATGAAATTAATCTCATCGATCTGTACGGACGGAGCTAAGATAAACACAGGTAGTAAAAATAGCCTGTGGTTATATTTTGAAAATGAAATCCGAAAAATTGGCTCAAAAATTCCACTTACAAAAATCTGGTGCTCCGCACACCGAATGGATTTAGTGTGGAAGGATACATCTAATTTGCATACTGTAATAAAAAAATCTCTATCCACAATGAGTGCAATTTCTTCATACTTTCACCAATCTGGTCTACGGATGAACAGCTTGAAAGCAATTGCATCAGAAAGAAAACTTGATCTTCTGTCATTACCACAAATTTTTGATGTACGTTGGACATCGTTTAGTTTCACATTGGTCAATAATATATTGCGATCATGACAAACGCTTATGATATATTTCAAGGAAAATGAAGACAACGACAGTCAAGAAAGCGCTTTTCTTATTTTCTTGTCCAAAATAGAAAATCTCCGATTCATTGCGTTTTTGACAGTTTGGTTCAAATCTTCACACGTTATCATAAAAAAAATTCAAGGATAACCTTACCATATTAGGCCTGATTCAAAGCATTCATTCACTCCGAATTGCCCTTGACAACTTAAACCTAGGGGGAAAGAACTGAAAAAAAGGGGGAAAAAACTGAAAATAAAGGCAAAAAAGAATGGGGGAATTTAAATTTTAATTTTTTTTTGCAAGGGAAAAAAGGAAGAAAGGGGAAAAAAAAAAAAAAAATTTGGGAAAAAAGGGGAAAAGCCGGAAAAAACGAAAAAGTTCTTCCCCCCACTTAAACAATAACGCACTTCTTGGGGGATGGGAAGAAGTTTTAAACGAAAGCATCGACGACATGGATGGTGAACTAATTTTGAAAGGATTCGACTTAATTCCAACAAGTGAAAATAGAAGAAGAAAGGTGCAAGACTTTGTTAACGTTCGTTCTACAATAATTGAAACAATTATCGATAATCTTTCCGAAAGATTTCAAAGTGATGATGACATTGTGGGCATATTAGAGCCATTTATAAACTTCAGTCCAAATGCGAATATTCGGAAAATTCATGAGTTGTTTGGTTCGGATTTAAATTTGACATCACTTCAACTTCAATTCAATGGATTAATTGATCAAAATATCCCAATGAAATTGGATTCCAATCTCAACACAATCATAAAAACTTTAGTGAAATCACCATCCACTTTAGAAAATTATAATGAAATTATAACTGTGTTGGCCAGAATTCAAGTATGTACTCCATACTCTGCGGATGTAGAGAGATGCATAAGCGCAAATAATAGAATAAAAACTCCACAAAGAGGCAGTATTTCCATACAAACTGAAAACAAATATTTGCACGTTCACTTTAATATGCCACCACTAGAAAAATGGAACCCAAAATCCGCGATTAATTTATTTTTAAATGATAAAAATCGAAAAAACTTCTCCAATGTTATTGAACGAAAAGCCACAAATGCACCCTATTATGAAGGTATTTTTACAGCAGTCGAATCTACTACACAAGACGATGATATGGAACTAACAAACGTAGATAATAAAAAACATTTTTAAAATTTGTAAAATGCCAAGAATTGAATAAATTTTCATACATTTTGTAATCATAATTAATAATTTTTTAGCAAAATGAATGTTTTGTTTTGCATTTCAGTTTCCAATTTTTCATTTTCAGCACAATATTTCAAAACAAAATTTTTTTCTTAGACTAGACAGAATGGACTTTTCAAAAGTGAAGACCTTTTTTTTGCTTTTAAAAAAAATCGAATCCGGTTGTAATAAAAAAATGAAATTTTAAGGCCTTTTTAAACCATTTCGCATTCCCATTCACATTCGCATTCGTGGGACATTTGCAATTTGCTATGAACATTCGAATTGATTTGCAGCATTCACAAGAGATAGATCCCCCTACATATACTGTGGAAAATTTAGCATTGAATTTGATAAATTGGAGTTGGTATAAAAATTAGTATCACTGCGGTATTATCACGGTAAGAAAAAAAACCATATTAGATCGTGTCTGTTGTTTTCGGTTTTTGCTTTACGTTTTTTTGTGTGCAAAGAAGTAGCATGTCTGGTATAGAATTTTTATTTTCTATTTCTCATCCAATTTGATTGCGAATGTCGTTCATTCAGTGCGCTCTTTTCTCAGACACATTTCAATTGTTTCATGCGAACTTTTTTTTGTCTGTTTGCCATAGTTTTCTATTTGATATTTTCTCATATGTATTAAATTAAGTGTATTCGACGAATTGTGTGAATATATTGAAGACTTGAAGCATTGGGCTGAAGTCAGAAAAATGTACGGATTATATAAATATATAGAATCTTGCGCAAATATAAATTTTCTTTAACTCAATTCATTTTATCTTTTTCTGTATTTCTTTTTTTTCCACATATTTTGATGTCCTTTTATTTGCTTTATCATAAATTCAAAGACTAGTGTAACATGCACGGTGAATGCATCACAGAAGCTACGTACAACGATCGCTTATGATTTTAAACACAAAACACACAATTGGTCATAATATAGTCACAAGTAATCACTTACATCGGCAAAAGGTGAAACTATGTCGTGCATATTGAACTAAAAATGACTTGGCTCATTTTTGTCTCATCAAACAAAGATACACACAATGACTTTTTCTTCATCTCTCAATGATCACTTCAGTTCACATTTTTCGCTTTTCTTTTCTACATTTGTCTGGCTATCGCGCATTAAAAATTCATCGAGTTGTCCATTGAAATATTATGCTCAAATGCTGCTTTACGTGCATTTTGAAGCCATGAAACATTCTTCATATACGATTTTAATGAGTTTAGTTTATCAAAGCAATCGTTCGGGTTTCGTTCAAAATATTCATATAGGATATTTTTCTTTTGTTTACTTCTCAGTTCCACGACTGCACAGACACACATTTATTTGGTTTTGGCTTTAGTTGTGAATAATTTTGGAACGTGAAAAACGGTGAGTAAAGATTATATCTCATGTCGAGTATTGTATTAGCGAACTCGCTTTAGCAAAGAAGTTCACGTTTCTTACGCCATCTCTACGAGTACGGTGTGAATTTAAATGAATATCAAAATTATGAAAGTTCACACATTGGGCTTTCATGCTGTGGGCAAATACATCAACGATTGATTAATATACTAACTACTTGTAAGACATAAATCGTGTGACGTTACATTGCAAGCGATCTCTATCATATATACACTGAATTGCACATACACCATTACGGAATGCAAACGACAAATCGTATCTGTTTTGCCGTTTCCGTTGGTATAGTCAGTTTACATTGATAAATCGTATAGGTGGCGTCAATGAATCGTAATAGTAATATAAATATAGTCATTATTTGTAATATTTAGGAAAAATGCATCACCAACTCAATTACAGTATTCTGAATAAAAATTCTTTCTTTATTTGTTCTCATTCTTTATTGTGCACAAACGTTTCGTGATTGAGTTGAAAAAAAAAATCGCTCTAAAATTACAACCATAAATGGCAGCTCAGTGCTTACAAATTTGGGCACGCAACACATTGTGCTTCTTATAGTATTTTTTGCATTGAAACAAAAAAAAATTAATATAAATAAATCACGACATCTAACATGACAACATTTAATATTTTCTTTGTAAATCTAAATCGTTGTTTTACTCTTTGTATATGTTTACTCGTACATTGAGTAATTCAACTTATAAAAATGTTTTTTTAAAATTCTAGAAAGAAAAAAACAGAATGAGAGCATCTTATCTAGTAACCTCAATAAAATGTTTGTTTAAGCATAACATTTATAAATGCTTTAAATATGGACTTATAAAATTGGGCATCAAAAAGTACATTTGTTATTTTTAAATGGTATGAAATACTTAAAATACCGAAAATATGTCATTTCTATTTGCTTTAATTTTGTAAACATTTGTACGATCAGTGTTTATGCGTACTGGTCTTTGTATGGTTTATAGCGTGGAAAATGATCGCTATAAAAGATATGAATGGAAATTCCACTCAACATCAATAAGAAATAGAGGGTTACAGCACACCACCACAATTTCCGTTCCCATGGTCGAACCTTTAGGTTTCGAAGCACTCCAATTCCGACGAGTAAACCAGCAACCGCACCGCAAAGATGTGCTACATATCCAACTTGATCATGAACATTGTTGAAATGACGATAAACCGAAAACCCAACATCGGTTACACAAAATATAAGAAATACAAACAATTGAACAATTGCAAATTCCATCTCTTTATAGTTCTGAAAATTTAAAAGCACACAATTAGATTTTAATCATCTTCCGCGGATTTTATGAATAAATGATGAAACCTGTTTTTCTTTTCACGTCGGGATATTGATAATTACCATAATAATTGTTGCAATGTGTGCCGTAATTAAAGCATAAACACCGCCAGATGCGCCGGCAAGATAGATATTTGGATTTGCAATTGAAGTGCCCATCGAACCAGCTAAAACACCAGCTAAATAAACTAATGCAACACGCCACCAATGATGAACCAATTCAAGGGCAACGCCCAAAAATATTTGAATGATCAAATTCATCATTATATGCATGACACCGACATGAACAAACATGTATGTTACGAAACGCCATGCTTCGACACGCTTATGCGGATTATAAATAAATAATGTAGCAGCTGGTCCGTTTGTATTTTCACCAACTGCCTTATAATTGTATTGATCCTCACTGAAATGTCATTGAAAAAAAAAATTATTGTAAAATTATCAATGAATTATTAACTATAGTACAAATCAAATAGATGCGATATGACTCACCTGAAGTAAATAATATCGATAAGAAACATCAATATCTCGAGAATTGAAAATGTTATCATTGTTAATGGTGGAGGGCACACAGTCATACTTCTCTCATACGCTCCATCTACAAAATTGAAAAATAAAAAGACGAATAATAAACAAAACGCACGATAATTCGATCATTTACATTTAAAGCAATGGAATTTGGAAAGTGAAAATGAATGAAATGATTCATAGTTTGCGTTTGTGTACGAATGCTGAGTGAATCATATGGTTTGGCAAAAAAAAAAAAAAAAATTGCCAGTCACAAAAAGTCTGTTTTATGAACTCAATTATGAAATGTCATTTATGATTGTGCTATGCATATGTGATGCGCAATAATATAATTTAAAGCGAGTGATCAATTAATAGAATGAAACACATCGAAGCATTTACGTTATGATGATGACGATTAGCAATATGCCGGGTTATAGCATGTGAACACATTTTAAGTGAACAAACCTATTGATTCAAAAGATAATTGTGTTTGCAATCTGCGCGCTGTTGCAGTATCTGCTTGGTTAATTAACTACTTGATTAGTATATAGAATTGCATGAAGATAGTCTAGAGAATCTGTGTTAAAAATAATGTTAGAAATTTAAATCTAATAATTTTGAAATTTACCAGTTTGATCCTCTTCGGGACGATGCGGTGATGGAATAATCATTTTACAATATTTGTAAATTAATCGACTAAATAGCCATTCTTGTTGCAAACTTAATTGATAAAATTCTTCAAAATCCAGCACACCATCAGAATCATCGTCGGACATCCGAAGTATATGTTTTGCAAGGTAATCTGGTAAATTTGCACATTGAAAATTTCTTATATGGTTTTTCAATTCGTGGATATTCAATACTCCGTCATGATTTGTATCGAGCTAAAAAAAAAAAATTCATTTCAAATTATGAATGCATATAAAATTAACACTAATTGAGAATAAACACTCACCGAATCGAAAATTCTACGCATGTTTTGCCTATCGGCACGTTCTTCCTCCGATGTCATGCGTTGCAAATTGATTTGTTCTTGGTTCAGCTCCTCATGTAATCGCTGTACACCTTCTCGATCATAAGCACTATCCATTCGTTGCATTTGAACTGGTGCTTGTGTCGCTTGTGCCATTTTTGCCAATTATTTTGAAATTACAATTTTTGTACACAAATTAAATGTTATTTGATTTTTAAGACTTTCGGCCTTATTAAGTGATATGGTTTATGATTAAAAAAATTAATAATAAATTAGTAAAATCCAATTAGTCACTGCAATGTCATTACTATATCACAGTTCAATGTATTTATGTTCACTTCACTTCTATTCATATGCCTAACTGAAATGTCACTGTGTGTTATCCTCGTTTTTTATCGGTTCTTCTTTATAAATCACATAAAAATCAATTTATATTTTTCATTTATCAGCCTTATGACGATTAATGATATCGTTTGAAAGAATTCGAAAAGGAATTTAACACGTTAGCAAATTCATTGATTCATATCACATGCGTTGAATATCTTCAACGTGTTTTTTTTCATTATACTTTCTTTGTGATCTTCATATAGACTATTCCCAAGCAACTCTCCAATTTACATTCAAACTGGTTTCGTATTGAACACAGTTACATTTATTCGTTGAAATATTTATCATCACTTGCAATAACTTACATTATATATTCAGACTTATAAAAAACCAAAAAAAAAAAAATAAACAAAAAATGTCTTTGTTGAACTCTTTGATCTGTTGCTAATTGACGCCGAATACAAAAAAATCATTACAAACAATTCGGTATGAGCTAAACAAGCGCTTGGTCTATACTGAAGGCACGTCAATGCATGTCGCCGATCCAATATTTATAACTACAATTATAGATGTATACGACAAAAAGGGAGGGAAATATGTATGTCATTTTGACGCTTAAAAGCTCAACAACTTACTGGAGAACAAAAACATTTGAATTCAAATTGAAAATTCAGCATTATTTTTAAAAATTTTCTCTTGTTTTTAGGTTTAGAAGAAGATTTATTCATTAAAAAATAGAAAAAATAGAGAAATAAATATAAAATTTAGGAATTTAATCCATTAAATTTTGAGATATATTCCTCTATAAATGGTTTCTCGATAGATGGAGCTACATTCAATGTGAGACTAAAACTTTCTCTGTTATACCAATGTCTACGTGGTGCAATCTATCGAGCATAAAGATATTTTCTACATTTTGATTCGTATCTGAACTAAATGGGTGCAGGTGATATATATAAAATAAGTGTTTCTTAGCAACAAAATTGAATCAACAATCAGAAAATATATGGAAATCCCTTTAGAAAAATAATCAAAATTTCATTGACAGTAAACAATGAACGAAGTCATTTTCACACAAAAATGTTTCTCAATAAGAATTTTGATAAGAAAACGGGCATTTACCGCACAAAAGATAACATTGATAACTTCCGATTCAGGTAAAAAATTCCGTTTTCAATTCAAAGAATTCTCTTTACAAAAAGAGAAGAATAAGAAGAAGAAAACAATTTCTTTTTTCATTCATTCGAAATTTTTTGAAATCTTAGAATCACGTTGAAAACATTGCATTCATTTGTAAAAGTGCCAAAATTTAATGCGGAACAGTTGAGTGATGCAGAAGATTTGGATGAAATTGAATTTTATAACTTTCAATGGCAACAAAAAGAGTTCAGTTCGGCCGAAATAAAGTTATATAGCAATTTAGAAAATTGCAAAAATGATCGAACGAAAGAGTATAACAAACGAATTACCGAAGATAATCGATATTTGGATGAGAATGGTGACATATGCTATACGGGTAAAATATTTTCTTATATCAATGAAGATAACTATCATGAACGAAATGGTGAACGTAGTGAATTTGTTGAATGTATTGAACGATACGGTCAATGGGAGAATAACAATGAGTTTGGTAGGTTAAAATCGTTTTTTGGTAAAATTCTATTAAATGTTTTTTTTTTTTCTCCAAAAACTACTAAATGTATGCGAAATATATGTTTTCATTTTGAAGTGGGTGATTTTTTTCCGGACGATATGAACATGGATGAAATTCGTCGGGCACGTTTCAAAAACCTTGGTCAATTCGAGTGCATGTACATCATGGCCGACTTAAAAGAAGAGATTTTATTGTTCACCATCAAATACAGATCGAACGATGGCTTGCTGTTAATTTATCCCGATTTAAATGATATTGACGTAAATCCGTATTTAAAAGAAATTGTGGTTGACAGTCGAAATTTGTATCAATTTTCTATAGAAAATTTATCAATGGATTGCCACAATGATGTTGCACAGCTAAAAAATGACATTGACGCGCTGGCAAATAAAGTGAGTTTATTCAATTGTATTCAATCAGATGTGTTTTCCAAATTAATTTTAATTAATCATATTTAATCCATTTTTGGATGTACGTATTGACACATTTTAGCTATCGGATTTATGTATTAAAGCTCCACTATTATTTGATATGCCCGAAAAGCAGTTTGCAATGATTTGTCTTTTTCTTGAAATTCAAATGGCCCAAAACTTTGAATATGATGACATTCACATAAAATACGAAATTCATTTGCCAGACGAATGCCAAACTATCGACGGTACGGCTCAATTAAATGGTTCAACACATTCATCACGTCGAAATGCAATTGATGGTTTATGGTTGATGGGCTATTGTCATGAATTGACAATTTCTTGTCCACTCGATTGCTTGTTCAAAGGTATTGAATCAGCTAAATATACTCTGACGATAAGAAATAAAATAAACGTAAACGTAAACGTAAACATCACTGTTTTTTTTAGGAACGATAAAAATCATATATGAAGTCATCTCGATCGATAGCTGGAGTCGGGAGCGTAGCGAAGGGTATGCGATATACAGTGTGCCATTTTTGGCTGGTAGTTATGTCGAAAAAATCGATTGTTATCGTGATTTAGGCGACAATACATGGCTAAATTGGCTTGAACGCTACTTTATTGGCGGTCGGCGGAAGATTCAAATTAACGAATTCCATGGTATTATCGCAAATGATAGTAAAAATTTATTAAATCGATACGGTAATTGTACACAATCAACTGGGCAATTAACTATTCGACGAAATGTTATGATTCAACGAAATATCGATGAAATTGTTGACGTACGCGTTAATTATGAAAGAAACCAGCATTTACGTAGGAGTCAAAAACTTCCAACAACAATCAGTAGCGTTTTGATTGCTTATCATCGTGCACGTGAAAAATTGGAATCCATAGCCAATATAAATAATTTGTAACCATCTTTGTCATTAAGAGAATTTTTCATATTTTCTTTTTCTTTTCTTTTCTTTTTTTAATTAATTTAAGTTTATGTATATGCGTTCGCATCGCATCTACTTAATTGAACAAAAAAAATTTCAAAAGAAAACGCAGTTTTTTCTTCTTAATTTTGTTTTATTATTTCACATTGAATAAATCCATCGAATAAATATTAAGATGAAATGTTTCAAAATCTCAATTCTTTGGAGCATTTATTACACTTGCGTTTTACAATGTAACATATTATCTCTGGTGCGAAGAGTCATTGTATAAGCCTTCTTATCGTTTTCTTTTATATTTGTCAAAGAAAAAAAAAACTTATTTTCCGTGGAACGATTTAAAGTCCATTTATTGATGATACTCCATGCACACACAAGTATTCTTTATGCATTTTTTTTATTCTTTTCTTGTTGGTTCAAAGTTGTAACCAAAGGAATTGCAATAATGTTTGTCAGAGTTTTATCCACATTGCCCCGGCTTACTACCAATTTATTTTCTACTTATGGATTAGTGGAAACGAGAAGAGAATTTCTTTTCTCTTCTTTTTTTTAAAAAAAGAACCAAGAATCGTTTTTGTTGTTTGACTTTGGGGCCATTTTTATTGAACCAAATGTGGATTTTGGATATTTACGTTTCGCAGACAGACAAACGAAATGATCGTTGAGTAAATGGTAAATCTCTTGAAATTAAAATGACTTTTATTCGAGTGTATGCAATGGATTTTGTTAAATAAAGAAAAGAAGAAAAAAAAAAACATTGAAAATAACTAGCAAACAAAAATCGGATAGTTGTCATTTGAGGGTGAATAGTATATAAGTACAAAAAACCATACTGTAAGTAAGAACGTCAATTAAATAGATAAATTATGTCATTAGTTGTGATTGCGATTTTGAGAACAACAAATTACGGAAAATGTCGGCAAACCATGCGGCCAATTTCATGAATTGAGAAAAATTACTAAAAATAATTGCGAGTACTTTTCGTACTTTTCATTCACAATGACATATCTGAGATGTTGTTCGTTGACAACCGGTAAATTTGTTTGATGATATTGTGTCTGGGCATAGGTATTATATCTATCTTTTTTGTTGCTACTTGATTTTTTTATTTTTGCTACTTTATTACAATTTTTTTTGTTGTTGGCTGGTGTAATTTCATCTTATATAACTATGTAAGAAACGAGCTATGTATGAATGTCGTTGCTACTGGTTTGCCGGAAAAAAGATTTCATCAAAGTACACGAAACATCATACATACTGTTTTACGTAATGAAATAGAAAATAAAAGCGGGACAATATCTTGACAATAGAATAGATATAATACAATGTAACACAACACATAATATAAATTGCACATAACATAATTAAGATTGAAACGACAATTTATTTACGCAATCTCAAATCGGAATTCTATAGAATCAACGCCATGCTTGATTCTATGCAATGAACGCGCATTACGCTCTCTATAACTCAACAGTATATGAGTCAGAATAGAAAATTAAATATCCATTACTAAGGTTACAGTTGTGTTAATAACAAGAAGCTCATTGTTCGGTCTGCTGAATCTGAAAATATAGATTGAGACATTAGCTTTATGTTTTATGCGCTGATATATCTTCAAAAAGCACAAATAATAATCATCAGCAACAGCAACAGCGACAAAAAAATGAAAAAAAAAAAAAAATGAAAACAATCGCGACTGGAATCTTGTGTCATTTTCATCGTTATTATCTTTTTCTATCAACAAAATATATGTTTCTCATTCTTTTTCATTTGTTAATTAAAAGTGTGCAAAATGAAAAAAAAAAATCTCTTCGCCAACACACCTTGCAATGTACAAAAATAAAATCTAACAAAAAAAAAAAAAAAAAAAAAAACACTTCAAGCTGTTCTTGAAAATCACGAAATATTGAACAAAGACCGAGAAGAAAAGAGAGACAAAAAACATTGAATGAACGAACGATAGAAACAACACAGCAGAATGAGGCCATATCGTATAAATATTAATGTCACTCTTCAAGAAGTACATTGCTCACGGTATACCAATAGAACCAAGTGAAAAATACTCGTAACTCTAATAACAAATCGTTTTCAAAGTAAAAAATCACAAGCAATTGACACGCAAATAATGAAAAATAAAACAAAACCATACCAAATGATAATGAGATATAAAATGCCCAGAACGCGTAATAAACTGATAAAGAGGAAAAGAGAAAGAAATGCATATTAGAGAAATAGAAAAGGAAACATGCGACATAATAAAACAACAACAACAACAACATAAAACACAACAAAAACTGTATTAACGCCAATAATAAAGTGCATCGATGCGACGGTCGTCGAACTTTCCATATTTAATGTTCCATTTTAACACATTTTTTACATAGATCGAATAGCAAAACAGAGGACAGAGGACGCATATATTCGAATGTGAGTTTTTGGTGTGCAACCGTGTTCGTTATTTGCCATATCGATTGTTATACACAAATTTAGCTGCATTAACTCTCTGTCTCTTTTTGTCTATCTATACGCTAGACGTCATTTCTCTATTAGCACGCGAAATATTTACTCGAACATCCTCTCTTCTGTTCATTTCCCATGCATGTTATCTCTCTCTGTCTCTCTCTCTCTCTATTTTCCATTTTGTCTCTGTTTGTTTGTCATTCTATCCCTTTCTTCCATACCTTTTCTGTCTATCTGTTGTTGCCATGTTTCAATGTTTATATTTGTATTTTTATCAAGTATCTTTCGCATACAATTTACTATTAACATTATACTACTGACAAACCGTACGAACATCATTGAATACAACTATTTTAATGCTGAAAACGACGTGTTTAAAATACATAAAACAAACAGATTCATAAGTGTTATAAAAATAATATTGATAAATGAAAGATAGAGAGAGAGAGAGAGAAGAGAGAGAGAGAAGAATGAAGAAGAGAAAGAGAGAGAGAGAGGGAGAGAGAGAGCAAATCAATGAAAAAATTCAACAAATATCAACAACGACGTGTAAATGTAAATAGAAGTTTTTTTTAGTAAATAAAACTAGAAATGAGTGAAAGAGCGAGACTTGACTATTGTATTCTGAGCTCATGTATGAGAATGCGAACTGAACATAGCGCATTGGATTGCGTTTTATTTTTTCGTCAATTTCTAATTTGCTCCATGTAAAAAAGAAAGAAAGAAAAAACTAATAAAAGCGAACAAAGTGACAGAAACATACAATGAATAAGTATTAAAATTTATGGACGAATCTTTGACGGTGTGGTTTGCGCCGATGACGATGACGATGAAGAAAAAGAAGAAGAAGAAGAAGAAGAAGGAGAGAAGTAAAGTCATTGTGCATATAATATGTTTGGGTATGTGTGAGCACAGTGTATTTATAATTTACATTTGAATAAAACATTAGTGCAAATTGTTTGGATGGGTTTTTGCTGTTGCTGTTGCTGTTGCTGTTGTTATTTTTTGATTTTTTCTCTTTTCTCTTGTGCAAATTCATTTGCCATTTGCGATTGATGAAATTAGCGTAGCTGTAGGCCAATAATGTGATGGATGTGTATGCAATAACAACGTATTCGTTTACCCGGACGCCTGAGTAGGCGACTATGGCATGAAATCACAACGACATTAACTGAAACATTGATTTTATTACATGTTGTGTGTCTCATTTGCAATATGCCTATAAGTGCGTAGCAATCACATTGAAAAAGTACAAAGTACAAAATGCCTGCAATTTTGCTGTTTTGCATCAAAAAGACCGTCATGAATTGAAGAGAAGAAATAATCCAACGAATCACACAGCATAGCATAGCATAGCATAGCATTAAACGCCATCAAATAGCGGTTTTTATTCGGGCTTATTTTGTAAATTATTCAGCATTTGTCTCCTTCAATCGTTAAGTTAAATGCTAAAGAAAAAGGAAGCGATCTGACTACGAAACATTTTACGATATATTTAGATGAATGCAGAGCAATGAGTGTAGAACGTGAAGATGATTTCGTCGTCAATCGAATTTTTAAATTTTATTCACTACGTCATTTGTTTATTTCCGATAGTATTCATCCTTTATTTCTCTGTTTTCTTTTTCCCATCAAGAATTTCTTAATACCAGACAATTTATTTGAAAAAGAAAACATTTGAAAAATAATAGCAATGACAAACACGTGTTTTAATATTATACCTGAGTCACGTAGTTGCCACTTTGTTGCTATTTGGTTCACAGTTGTTTTTTTTTCATGCGTTCGTCTCTTTTTGACATTTTATTCAAGTCAAAATGTTTGATTTATGCTGTGCCTGTTTAGCCTGTCCGGTTGTTGAAACCGCTTGCTAAACTGACATTAAAATCAATTTCTCGTGTCCTCATTTTTTCCTGTTTTCACACGCGCGCAATTCTCAGCGACAAAATCGTCTGAACATTCAACAAGACTTTATTCACTGAGTTCTCGGTTGGTATTTTTTTCACTTCTCAATGGTGTTTTTTTTTAAAAGAGTAGGTGGCGATAGGCCGCGAAGCTAGTGCAGTTCAACATTCATTCGTTCTTTCTATAAATAGGCAGAATGAAAAATGAATGGATAGATAAATGATGACAAAATCTATAAAGAAGAGAGAGAGAGAGAGAGAGCGAGAGAAGAGAGGGAGACAGAGCGAGAGAAGAGAGGGAGAGAGAGCGATAGAGAATGGGAGAAAGAGACAAAGAGGAGAAAAAACGGCATCAACAAAAACAAAGTGAAAAAAAACCATACACATCTGAAAGGCTACTCTGCTAACTTTTATATTTTATGAGCCGCTTTTGTGCGGCTGATTAAAAGAGAGGAGTGAAAATAATAACGAAACCGGTTTCCTTGACGTTATACGGTCGAGAGTTACAGTCATCAGAGAACAAGAACATAGCTTTGGCCGAACGTACGCATAAAAATGCAAAGTGAATTCATCAACAACATGACACAGCATTTCATAACCAAAGAAGACATATATTTATTTAGTTGTTGTTGTTGTTTCATGTTTCTGTACTTGAGTGAAAGAACGAATGAAAAGACGACAAATAAAAAACAACATCATTTTTATGGAAAAATACTTGGAATGAAATAACATGTTTTGCTTGAACTACCGTAAGTCACTATTGGATTGCAACGCTTATATATATATATTTATATATAGCGAAGTTGTGCGCATATTTTTGATTTTCTTTTGGGCTCATTTTGACATAAAAGCATTAAATTGAATAGTTTTTTCTTTCGCTCTCTCTCTCTCTCTCTCTCTCTCTCTCTCTCTCTCTCTCTCTCTATTGGCTAAAAGAATTTTTCATTTTACCCCATTTGAATGACACTAACAATGACATGATTGTGTGACTTGACCTAGTTGCAAAAAGACTGTGGCAGTTATCAGTTGCCAATATATGCCTTTTTTCTCTCTCTCTCTCTCTCTCTGTTGCTTTCAGCATCTGTGTTCTTTCAACGCTTTGAAATCTTCTCGTTCTGAAAACAATTGCAGTCAATATTTAATTATTGAGCTAAAACTCAAAAGCAATCGTCCAAATGGTTTCTTGATGAATGCTTGAAATAACTCAGTTTTGAAATTGCGCTTTGTTCATGTTTTGCAATTTCATTGTGAATTCCATAATGTTTAACAACTTTAAAATCATCTCTCATTATACTGCTGCAGCATTCTTATTATTCTTATTCATGCAACAAATTTGAATATCATTGAAAAAGTGAATCTTCGAACAAACAATGTATATGCAGACGCACACATATACAGCAACATATACCGTATTCACATAGAAGGGAAAAAAATACGTCGAATAGCCTCTGAATATGCCGAATTGATGGAAAAATTGCGGAAAAAAATCTACAAAAGCATTTATTGAATAAGTGTTTTCAATTTAATTTGGTTTCCGTTTCTTTGTTGCGTTTAGAGAAAAAAAAAGCCCCGATGCGAATCATATTATCTTCCAAAAGAGTGAGAGACGAGTGTGACTGGGAAAAAAATAAGAGAAAATCCGACCATCTGCATGTACGTGAATCATAATGGGTTTTTGCATTCGTGTATTCGTACTATATATTTTTAGCACTGATATATAATAGAAAAGTAACGCAAAATGTGTATGCAAATCATGTGCAATAATAACTTCATACCGTAGGCATTTTCGCAGCAAACCATAGAACATGTTCAACACACTCTTTTACATGAATCTCTTTTATCATTGCAGTCACTCTTTCATTCACCTCAGTCGCTCACTCTGACACACACATTTATACGTTGCTTCTTTATTATTGTTGCTGCTGCTGCCGCTGCCGTTTGTCAAATTAAATGTTCTGCTCTTACAAGTGCAACACAAATGCCCATAAATATTAGACCAGCCCCATCCGTTCGTTCAGTGCTTGAAATGTCTGTTACGTGGAATTACTTGGGATCATTTTAAAATCTTTTTAATAGAGCTCAAAAAATTATCGGTCTTTGCAAGGTAGTACATTTCAATGGTTTGTTGCACTGCTATATTGCAATGCGCACGTTGGACCAGTCTATTGCATGGCACCTCTCTATGTTATTTACGATTTCTAAAAATACATAATATATTGCATTTCACATAAAATTTATATTCGGTGCTCGTTGAGAAAATCCCAGACAAACTATTCCACAGGCATGTTATATGTAGATTCATAAAATTCGGATCGATATCTCGGTACTTGGTGTAAGATGTTGTGTTGTTGATCATATATAAAATTGTTTATACTTGAGTTCCAAACGCTCGTAAGACAGTTTCAATTGTGATAAAAGAGTCTTCGGCATTCAATTGTTATTGTTCGGGAATTTTATTTTTTCTTCTTTCTCTCTTTCTCATTTTCTCTCTCTCTCTCTCTCTCTCTCTCTCTCTCTCTGTGTGTGTGTGTGTCTCTCTCTCTCTCTGTGTCTCGTAGATTTTCTGCATACACACAAACCATTCTGAATGTAAATATTCTTCAACAAAGAAGATTGAACAGATACAAATACAGATGCACAAAGAAAAAAAATATAGAAGAATGCAAATAATAAATAAACAAATCATAACTTTCATTTTGCGCGCTTCAAATACATTTTCACTCAATTCAAATCACATGCATACTCACACAATACAAATGGATTTTCTGCTATTTAATTTATATTGCTGCGAAGTAAAAGAAATAAAAAGGTTTTTCTTTTTCCACTTTAGCAAAAAGGAAAATAATCATCGACAGCATTTATTTTCGAGAGTCTATTTGTTCAGGTCATGATAAATACCAGCCTCAAATCGCCGGCATTTTTTTTTTCTTTTATTTTCCTCAATTGTTTTACATTTCTCTCCCTCTCTCCCTCTCTCTCGCTCTCTCTTTCTCTCTCAAACACTTTCTCGCTCTTTGTGCTTTCATTAAAGATATAAAATGTGAATATGTACAATCGTCTATTTACCAGTTAGATAGATGTGTGTTTTATTGCCCGTATTTTATGTACGTCAATGGCAGCGTTTCAGTGCATGATTTTGTTTTGAATTGCTACCAATACACAATGCGGCTGATACATAGGTGGAAATGTACGTGCAATTTAACAGAAGAATACAGAGTTAGAAAGAGAGAGAAAATAATGTATCGCATGTTGTTCTTTTTAAACATCCATTTGAAATATTTGAAACTTGTTCTGCTTCGTACATTACACATTTATGATGGCTGATGATAAGTGCAGGAGTTTGTGTATCGGAAAAGAAAACGAAGAATTTGAATTTAATCAAAATTGTTCCCGACCTATACATAGCCAATGGAGAGTAGCATATGGTATTTATCTTTTAAATTATTGGAATTTTTCATCACAGACGTGCACTCAATAGAATGAAAGATATGAACAAATTATGTCGCCTTTTTCTTTTGAGATGAACAATCAAATTCCATAATTTTCAAATGGACAAAATTCACAAAAATTCGGTTAAAAATCATTTTTCGACTAAAGTAATTTAACGAAACCTTTACCATGGCTCATCAATATGGATGTACTATAGAATGTGTACAATTTATATACAATTCGAATGTGCCGTTGCATCGCGTTTCACACTCGCAGCCTGAGCGAGGGAATTTTTAATGAAACATAGCTAAAATAAACATTCAATATAATATGTAATCACGGTCTATGTACAAATTTTACATCTTTTTTTTTACAAATGTACATTGTACATACGCAATGCCATACGAGAAAATCGATAATACCACACTTTTAATGGATTTTTACATAATTTATGAGGTTCGTTGTTTCTCTTTCGGTCGCAAAATCGCTACATCGAAACCCGGTGTGGCATGGTATGGTATGGTATGGTATAGTATGGTGTGGTACAGTGCAAAACAAAATCGAAATATGGCATAAAATATATCGAAACGGTTTCCATTTTAAAGATAAATACACATATACAGATATAATGTTTAGTAAGCGATCGAAATTCTAGAGTGAAACCGCTCTCTTTTTGTTTCACAAATCATCAATATAGTGACTGGATCGTGCTGATGCTAGAACCTTGACGAAAACAAGAAAGTTGCATTTGAAAGGTGATTTCTGTGTGTGTGTGGATGTGTCTGACTGTGTGTTTGCGGTTTTTTTTGCGTTAGTTCATTTCAGGTCCATTTGGTTTGTGTTTGGAATTTTTGGTTCATCATCAAATTGTGTTCGTCATTCATTTGACTTGCTCTTTTGCCAAAATTCGATTTCCAAGTGCCGATACTTTTTTTTAGCTGCCATTAATTTTCTGATGCTTTTAACAACTAGCATTCTTCTATAGTGGTTCTTTCTCTCTTTCTTCTTTATCTTCTTCTCTTGATTTTTGCTGCGTTGCCATTCTTTCACTTAATATTCTCCAATTCAGGTTTTTGTTTGCTAGCATCAAACATCACACCTGCGAAATAACGTCGTCAAATAAAAGAGAAATGCGTGCAAAAGTCTAGAATGTGATGGAACATTGAAGATAAAAGCCCGTATATTTTCAATCTACGTGTTATTTTTTTTCTTCTTCTTCTCTTCTTTTTCATTATGCTGTTGGCATTCATCTTTGCGAGAAACGATACTTCTTGAAGGCATTTAATTCGAATGAATTTGTGTGCGTGCACATTTTCGAAATAACCAACCTTTGACTTTATACAGAGAGACATAAGAGAAACATGACAAAAAGCAACAACAATGGCAACAATGAACGGAAGAAGAAGAAGTAAATGAAGGAGAAAAAAAAACGAGAACAACAACAACAATAACGATGTCGACGACGATGAATTGAAACGATAGAACCCGTCCATACAAGTATCAAGCTTGGAGCATCAGGCACAAAAACCTTTATGTGCAAAATTGCTGTGCTGCAAATGTTGCAGATGTAACACACAAATACACGGGCCCCGTAAGAAAGCGGATTTCGCGTGCCATTCCCAAAGTATAGTGTAGGTGGTAAGTCGGAATACGGCAAAATAAGTTTTCTTTTCCATCATATTCCACTTTGATACTGAAAAATTACACTGGTTATTCGATGCCTTAGTCATCGTTCGTTTGGTGTTCGGGCATTATACACGTTTTCTGTACAAATGTATAAATTCTTCATTCTTTCACATACATTTTTTTTCATTCTATCTCTCTCTATGTGTCCATCTACCTTGCTTTCTGTCACTGTTGTTCCTATGCTGTTGCTGCTTATGATGATGTGGAGCGTCTGTAAGCGTTACATAACAGTTTTGTACTTCACTGTCTATTTATAATTGAAGCATATTATGTACATGAGCCGGGGCACATAAGAACAAGTAAATTGAATGGATGCTGGTGTATACCAAACATATAAATCAACGAGAAAAAAAACACAACAACATTTATATACGAAACGAAAAAGTGATCCAAATATGCTTATACATATCGACACGAAAGCAACGTAGCACACAAACTTTGTATAGTTTATATTCAGTCATCTTTCATGTTTGCTTCGAGTTTCAATCACTCAAATTGATGTTAGTTCGATCAATATACAACAAATCAAATCCAACCGACTTAACATATCAATTTTTTGACATATTATTCGCTTTGAAAATCGATGACTGGGTTTAAAATTGCCTTTCAACCAGACGTTTCGTTTCATATCATTTTCGCTTTGGATGTAAGATAGTTAACTTTTGGACCAATGCATTGTAAGATGAAAACAAATAAAATTTGCTTTAGGCTGATAGATCTCTTATCCTAAACAACAAACTTAAAACTACAATTATAATTATCAAAAGCCTCATTTCGATTCATGAAAATCCTGCTGTTGGCAGCTCAAATATTAGTTGATTAAACTAAAGTTTGCACACAGTGAAATTAATAGACAAATCACTCGCAGCTAATTCTGATGGAAGATGCGCATAAACACAATGTTTCGATGCTATGATAGTGAAAATACTATCAGAAACAATAGTAATGGATGATCGGAATCACTTCCTTAAAGTAATTTCTTCATTATTATTTACAAGAAAATAGAAAATCAATTCGGATATCATCATTGAATTTTATTTCAGTTTAAACGATGAACACGAGCCCATTTTGAATTCATACTTGTTTATTTTTAACTTTTTTCTCATGCCAAACGCCAAAGGAAATTGACATAAACATGATTATTATCATCGTCGAAATTCGATTGATTTTTTTTCTGCTCGTTTATTCACTTTCTTTTGATATTCAATATTCAATATTCAAAATTAGATTTCATTATTATTACATCATTTTATTTTAAGATTCAAGTGATTGCGACACGAAGCCATTGAGTTTTTTTTTTTTTTCGGTTCATTTTAATTTTCTTCCAAAAATATACAGCCAAAGTTCATTTTGAACTTATTTGCAACGAAATTGAATGCATATTTTTTTCCGTAATGATTTCGCAATGATTTTTTTTTTTTTTTTTAATTCCATCTGACAAAAAATGTATGGTTAACCACAGCATTGGCAGCTCAATTCTTATGCACTGGCATATTGAAATAGATGCAATTTTCGTATCCATTCATAGACATTGTGCTAAGTTTTTTTTTCGCATTTTAATTTTTCGCGAAATTTTTGTATTTCTCATCGTTGTTCATGAAGATTCTTACACGAGATTGCTTGAAAAACTTCGGTTTTTCATCATAATTGTGCTACTGAAATGCATGTTGTTGCTGTTGATATTTCATTACCTCTAACAATTTGAAGCCATATGAATTTTTTGTTATATTTTTTTCATTCTCTCTCTCTTTTTCTGGCGTTCCAAACAAAAAATTTTTACTTCAATAGAATAAATTTAATATTACAAATATGTGAATAGCATAGCTAAGAACAACAAGCAACCAAATGAACAGAAGTGAAGAGAAATGAAAAAAGATTGCGAACGAAAAGGAAGGCAAAATAGCATATGAAATGACAAAGAAGAGGAAGAGAAGCGAAGCCAACGCTAAGAAAAAGAAGAAGAATAATAATAATATTGAAACGCACACAGAAACAAAAAGCAAACTCAATAACATAAACGAAGCAAAACATGAAGCTGAGACGTAGAAAACAGACAACTTGTGTATACTATCGTAATGAATGCATGACTTAGTCGAGAAGAAGAGTGAAAGAGAACAAATGAGAATCTAGATAGAGAAAGAACTGATCATAGTGTATAGTTATGCCTGTTGTACAGACAGTTGTACGGTGAATTCATTTTGTTCGTAGTATGCACATCTGTAGAGCCTGTGTATTTGTAATAATATATTAAATTGAGTCGGTCGACTAAAAATAATAAGAAGAAAGAGAAAAAAATCCCCGAAAAAAGGCACACACAAAAACAAAAACAAAGCTTAATAAAGAGGTACGGTAGAATGAACGAACGAACGAACGAACGAATGAACAAACGAACAAGCGAGCGAGCGAGCGAGCGAGCAAATAGCTATAACAACAACATCCATCGATGAAACCATCTAAATATACTTATGAAATATATATATATTTATATATAAACAATATATGTATTCGAAACAACAGAAATATTATTGTACAAGCAGCAACAGCAGCAACAACAACAACGGCTACGGCATCGACGGCAGCAACACAGCACCACACTCATCGAATGAGGCAGCCAGAGCGTTTCGAATTGTGAGAAGTAAAAAAAAAATGTGTTTTTCGGCGAAACGTAAATGTGGCAACAGTGCGCCTACATTCAAGTATACATTAACATTTGTTTATAGAATCATGTACGTTTCGAGTCGTACCATGTTATCTTTCGGTATTACATTGGATGCGTGTTCAGTGCGATTCTTCCGTCCTTTTTACGCCTGTTCCTCATTTCATTTCAAGTTTCTCTCGCTTTGCTCTTCTTCTTTTTTAATTTTAATTTTGAATTTACTATACACACATACGATTTTTTTTATATTCTTAATATTCTCTCTCTTTCTCTCTATCTCTTTCTTTTCTTTTACGTCGTTCTCATCTTTTTCATATGATTACATGAGTCGTACATGATAGGAACAATGCAAGTAGTTGATTTAAATGCCATCAAAACATGAATTCCTTCCCTCGGCATTTCCCTTCGGCAGGAACGAAACGAAAAAAATATAAAACCTAAAAAGAAAAAGAAGAAGAAGACAAGAATATATATTTTTCATTTCATTTTGTATGAGATACGGTTCAAGTCAATCGCATTACATTTTAGAACGGGAAATGATTATGCATATAAGCAGAATGAAATTTGAACATGAGCACATCTTCCGCGATATGCGAAATGTGATACACTGGAAAGTTATTATGAGCTAAAATGTCGGTCTCGTTGAATGCATTCATTTTGTGCAATATGTTTTACACAGCACACTGAGAGCGAGAGAAAATAAAGAGAGATAGAGAATGTCTTGCATACGATTATGAGCTTATTAAAATTGTTTCCAATAGAAATCCAAATGAGGATACTTTTTAGAGAAAAAAATAGATTAAAGTGCAAAGAAGTCGAATGACTCAAGATTTATGTGTTCGTTCAAAACGAGATGCAGAATCTCCATTGTCCCATACTATAAAAACGTTGTGCCTTTTTTTTTGCCGCGGCAAAATGCAATGACATAGACCAAAGAGATGGTTTCAGCAATGTCATTGGTTAAATTCACAAGCATAGACATTTCATTGATATGTCTCTGATTTATGCGGTATTCTTGACATAATAACTCTATCCAGATGCCAAAAAGAGAAAAAATAAATAAATACAATGTAAAAATATTTCATTTCATGTCTGTAAAAACTCAATAGCCTCGGCTGGTTGCCAACTTGGTTTTTTAAAACCATAAACTATATTGTTAAACATTTTCATGAAATGCGACGAATGAATTTCTCTCCATTTTAATTATTGCGGAGATGTGAAGCAATACAAATGATTGCAGCGCGGTTGACGGAGTAAGATCTTGACAAATCCAAACAATTTCACAATAAGAAAATGTCACATTCTGTGAAAGAAAAGTTATTCAATTAAGTAAATTTGTTAAGGTTGCCAGAACCAAATCACTTTCAAACAGTCACAGTTTTCAAATGTATTGTGATTGAGAATAAAAAAGCCATAACGAGAGAGAATGAAAAGAGAAACAACGTTACTAATCTATTTCCAGCTAACTGCTTTTTGTGCATAATACCTTTGTCATTTTGCCTTTTATTCCAATGCTTTTAATCAAAATATTGCATTTGTCATGAGCAATGTGATAAAAGTAACTCGAAATATTGTTTGGGTATAAACATAAAAGTAGAATTCATAACATTAATTACATGTTGTTGTTATGTATTGTTAAGAAACACACTCACACAACTTTGATTCCAAGAATAATTTTAAATGGAGCGTCCAATTTAATAACGACGGTTTCGATGTGCAAGTGATGATGAACATCTCCAATAATTTGATAATTCTCAGTATATATTTTATATAGTTTATAGATTTGATGTGTAACTTTTAGTCCTCTGAATCCAAAGATTCTTTAATTCAATGCGCTATTATATAAAATTGGTGATTCATTTCGTTCTCTAGGCAGATCGCCTGAAATATTTTTTTATCTATTTATTCAGTTGAAGTGTAATCTCTTTTTCAATCCAAAAAACCAATTTTATTTTTTCGTTGAAAATTTTCAGTGAATACAAAAAGAAAAAAATTAAGATGAAACATCATAATGAATAGCAATGGTTCCAAAATATTTTTTGATCTAATTGAAAGAAGAAAAAAAATATATAAAAATAAAAACAAAACACATAGCCTGAATTTCACATGAACAAATGTTTTTTCACAATATTATTTTATAGAAAGTTCTTTTATTTAAATATACTTTAATGTGAATGAGTTTTATATTTAGATTCTATAAGAACAAAAAAAAAAAAAAAAAAAAAAAAAATCATAAATAGACACATATGCATAACTGAGAATGTAGGTAGTTTATTGGCTGTAACAAAAATATGCCAGTTTCAAGGCACATTCTGAGAATGAAAAGGTTCGTATACCTGGAAAACATACAAATAATATTCTTAATAAATACACACATTTTTGCATGAAAACGGAAGGAAAAAAAATCATTTTTGGTTTTTAAAATTTTGTTGTTAGTTCGAAAAATTCGATGTCACATACCAGTCTTATCACTTTTGTCAGCCAAACGAATGTTCTTTTAAGAACATTCGTTTTGGCTGACAATATATATTTGTTGTCTATTTTATTTAAAATAAAAATGATATTAATCATAATATTCTTTGCATATGTCTACGTAATTTATGCTGTAGTTATCGATATTCTCATGGAAAATCCGTACGTTTTGAAATTTTTGATAAAGAATTCAACATAAAATTAATGATAGAAACAATTCACACAAAAAAGCATTAAACAATATTTTTATTATTATAATGAATTGCTCTTGAAAATCCAATCATTCATTTATATCCAAATTTATATTCAGTACCATGACGAGTTGTGGGAATGAGAAAGATTGGGATAATATTTAGATTTTTTTAAAACAATCAATTTTTCGTAGATAATTCTATTGAAATAGTGCAACTTTTGCTTGATAATTATCATTATAATGGTTTAGATATCCATTTAAGATCTTCAGTTAAATGAACTGCGCATATGTCCACGTAATTAAATAGCCGTTTGTCAAGATAATTTATGTGAATTTTTGAAATATGGTAAAATGAAGAATTTTTTTTTCACCAGCTTGTTAAACAATTTAACATCAAATTATTTCTATAGGTGATATCAATATAGACATGCTGAAACTATTAGTTCAAAATGACATAAATATCAATATCAGGGAAATAAAAATGAGCAATTGTATAGACATTTGGAGCATTTGAAGAACTTCAAATGATTATTAATAGTATTAAAAAAGCAAATCTGTAAAATATGTGAAATGTAAAATGCAAAATAAATGAACAATCTGAGCCATGTGGCTAGAAATAATCTGAATTAAAATAGAATTTATAATATTAATTACAAGTCGATGTCATTAAATACGGCATATTGAAATTCATCAAAAACCACACTCACGCAACTCTGGTTTTAAGCATAACACGGTGAAATGAAATACACACGATGATGGTGACGACGACTAGAACGACAACAAAGTAAAGAAGAAGAAGAAGAAGACGAAGGGATAAAAATAGTGAGAGAGAAAAAGAAAGAAAAAAAAAACTGCCAAGTCAACCGCACATTATTAAATATGCCAATTGAGCTGAACACTCAAACAATTCATACACATTTCTAAAATTCATGTCCATTTCGTTACCTACGTGTAATTATATTCACGACCGAAAGATTCTGGTTTCTTTTTATTGTTTATTTTCAATTCAACTTGACAGCACATGCGGCAAGTCATGGGACTTGAAAATATAAATGCGATTTTGTGTATTAAAATACACACTCATACATTTTTATACACTTGAGAATCTCGAATAAAACGTCATGTGAGCGATAATTTCTCGCTTATGAATTTTCCTGTCGTCTGTTGTTATTGTTGGTTTTATTATTTTCTTTCTCTTTTTTGACATTCTTTAAAACTGACTGTACTGGGGTGAGATGAAAGGACACTTGTCAGTATGAATGGAATCTCACACCAGCTCATCGCCAATCACGGAAATAATCGTGTCTCAGAGCACAATTAACATGTATCAAAGATGTATTGTTTACTTTTTTTCATCAATTTCATCAAAAAATTTTTATCGAAGACGATTTACAGATGAAGGAACAAGAATAAAAAGAAAAAAAACCAATTGAAAGAGTGTGAAATGTACTTCAATCAAATTGCTGTTATATCTCATTCACATTGATTTTGGACGCACATTCCGAACCTGCTTACGAAAACAGAAATAACAAATACAATTGCTGTTATCAATAATAATTTGGCCTGAATTCAGTGAATATCTTCAGCCACTTTTGATTAGATAAGACCGAGTAGAAGTTTGCACTTCAAATTGCGCTTCAAAGAAAATCATAAACTGATTTGATATACAAACAGTGGTTATATGTATTTTGGATAAGATAGCTAAATTTAGCCAAACATTTATATCTTCATGTACTATGTATGTGACAATTATGAAAAAGTTAGACAAACATCAATATTAATCAACGTTTTTCACAGAACCGACTCAGTGCAATTGGCGTTTGTAATTATCAAAGGTTTCTTTTCCCTCTACCCACTTCCATAGTCGATGAAATTCAACATACAAGCAAGCATACGACAAGACGTAAGATTGCTATTTACGCCAATTGTAAAACAATTAGAGCAACAACAACAATATCAACAAGAAAATCAGCAATGGTAACAGCAGCAGCAGCAACAAACAATAACGATGCGGAACCCATTCCCATACAAATCAATATTTGTGTCTCCTCTAAAACGTGTTGTATACAACGATTTACATTTTGAGTCATGACCATTTACTGCATAATAGCTCCGTTTTGCGTTTATTACTATTATCATTCAAAGTTGTTTCGTTTAGTGAATAGGATTTTAATGAACGGTTAATGCGTACGTATTCGAAATAGAATGACTCTTCATTACAAAGACGCATACATAGACACCGATGCTTCTTCTTCTTCTTCTTCTTCTTCATCATTTTCTTCGTTTCTATATGTACACATATATTTTTATCTTTCTTTCTTTCTTCATCAACATTTTAAAGCACATTATGAGAGCGCACAAAGTAAATTGTGTTTACGATGCCTTATGATAGAGAAGTAGAGAAGAATAAAAAATACTGAGAGGCGAAATAGACACATTGGACATATTGCTTGTAGAAAGTTGTAGCAAATGATATTCGAGAAACAACAACAATCATCAATACAGTTTCTTCAACCTTTTTTCATTGTTGTTGTCATCGCATTGTTGATGTTGTCGTTGTTGTTGTTGCATGTTTGCTTATTATATGCCATCACGAATTGGAATGGGCGAACAAATAACATTGCACACCAACACAATGTTTATACAAACTGGATATTCAAGTTTTGGTTCGATCGAAACAGCGCGCAAAAAAGCACATACTATTTGTGCAAAGCAAAGTGAATACACGAAGACACAAGCACAAATAACCCAAAAGAAATAAATGCATATAAATAAATTATGAAGAGTGTGTTCCATCTTCTTCTTCTTTTTTTTTTTTCGTCTTCCTTTTATTTTTTGTTGCTACTCTTTGCTACACAACCGTTGTTGTCGTCGTCGCTGTTGCCGTTTCTGTAGTTTGTTAAACATTTTTTTAGCCTAGTCATCATCGTAGTTTGTATACCGCATTTGCTATCTGTGTATATTTGCCCATTTCACTTTGAACGCATGCAAATATAAGACTGAATAAGACTGCATCTCTTCGATTAAATCGTTCTCCACATGGGCAAGAGCAAGAGAGCATAATAAATAAATGTGGCGGCAGCCATTTTGGTTATAATTCATGTTGCGTTCACAATACTAGCACAGAAATTTAAATGTGTATGCGTTGAGCTGTATAATGGTTGGTCTTTAAATATCATTTTCTTTTCAAATTTGTCGAAAAATGAATGATATTTGTGGAAAAATGCTTCAACTAACGAATGATTAAAAAAAAAAGAAATAAATTTTTTACGAATATTTTAACCATTTATAAAGATAATTTCATAAACACAAACAGTTGTATTGTAAACCCAGCCAAAATAATCGTACAACATTCTCTTTCTATCGCATGTCATGCGAACGCACCTTGTATTTTCTTTGTGATCGGCAGTCTTTCATCCACAATACATAAACGTCCGCAGATACATGGCTATTTCAACGAATCGAATAAGAATCATGCGATAGAGTGGGATAGAATACATCAATAAATGTTGTACAACTACATACAAAAGTATTCACATTCACATACATACATACAAATACCGGACGTGTATGGCAGTTGAATTATATGAAATCATCAATTTAGTAGAACCAATACAAATGCATTCGCATCGTGTACATTTCGAGTTTTCCACTAGCGCCAATATACTGAACTTGTTCGTTATTTAACTCATCCGAAAAAGAAAATGGCTGACGTCGCGCGAACAGCGTTCAGCATCGTAGTTCTTGCATAGGCAACACGAACGGCACGATATTTCTCAACAAGAAATTGTTTTCCACGTTATATTTTCACCTTCTATAGTTCATCGACTCGGGCGCCTATTTAGTTTTTCATTCTTGTGTGTGCTTTTAGAACAGACAGAAAAAAAGACAATTTAATTAATCAGAATTATAGAAAAAATTGAAAAAAAAAAAAAAAAAATATAAACTCAAAAAAGAGAAAGAGAAAGAAACAAAGAAAAAAAGAGAATATTTCAAAGTGGAATTCAGTGTACTCGGAGAGCAAGAAGAACAGTTGAATTAAAAAAACAGCACTCAACTATACAGAAAATCAACAGAAATTTTGCCGTTAGTTTCAATAATTTTTAATATTATTAGTTTAAGTGCAAATATTGTGGTTTTATTGTAGACTCAATGAGAATGCTTCATTTCCAAGAAGAAACCAATCAGACAATCCAATTACATTTGAATAGTTGCTTTGAATTTCTGGTCAACGATAGACCATTTTGTGAAGCGATTGTACAAAATTACCATTGAATTGAAACATTCAAGCCAAATACTATTCCGAACAGTTTTGTGATTTAATCGAATTGTACGGAATTTTTTCCAGAAAAAAATCAACGTTGATATAGAAAGAATATTGATTTGAAGGTGAATTCTTATTTCGACGACTTTTTCAAATCTTGAAAGAAATTGAAAATCATTCAATTTTTAGTGTGTTGCATTTCTTTATAATGGTTGTGAATGTATTTTTTTTTTTCAAGGCATATCAAATTTGGTCATGTATTGTGTTGAACAAACAAAATAATTTTTTATTCAAAATCAATATAAAGATAAAATTCCGAAACGAACGAAAATATTTTTTATTTTAATTTTGTGATAAAAAGACATCGATTCAACGAGTCATGAATCAACAAAACCGTGAATCGTATTCTTTATATGCGATGATTTTAACATATGAATGACATTCAAAATGAATAAAATATTCTACGTATTCAGACGCATTAACGTTGGCGAAATGGAATTTTTTTTTTTTTTCAAATAAATTTCATTGAAATTGTGGCGCATATTTTTAACAAATTTGTTAGTACATATTCTACTATCGATCTTACCCATAGATTTCATTCATCGATAGTGAAAAAAAAAACGCAATTTTATCCAAATGGTGTTGAATTTTAAACACATGGTGCGTTTGTGATTTCATAAGCATCGGTCGAAAAATGATGCAATCATTTCTCAAATTCGAATATAATATAAATGAGTTACACTCATACATCAACATAAAATTTTCTGTCTAAAATTTACGATGATAAAAAAAATTCTACCATAATTAATTTTTAGTCATAAATTGCCACAAAAATCATACCAATATCAAAATATGACCGCACATATGCTTTATCCACGTTTTTTTTTTTTCATCTCATCTGAAAGAGCTGATGAAATCACCCAAAAGTAGCATATTAATTCACATGCTAGGTTTTTGCGTTCTATTTTCTGAAAGCAACCAACGAATGGGGTTCTTCGATTTATGTCGCTATGTTGAATAGCCATTATACATTTTTATGTGTTCATTGTATTTAATAACGCTCAATGTATTCTTTGTTCCATTTTTTGTCTCTTGAATATTGCAATTGATGGGCGAAATGAATGCAAAGTATTCTTAAATTAATTCCATTCTTTTGAACAAACAAATAATTTTTCTATTAGTAAATTTTCGTATCGTTTAGAAAACATGTCTGAACAATTTTCACGCATAAAATGTATAAAACAACTAATCTAATACGCGATAAAATTAAAAATATTTGAAATTTGTGGATATTTTTTTTCAAATCAACAAAATTCTCTAGATTTTCAATATTTTATTCATTTGACTATTTGTTTTCGAAATTGTTATTTTACTTTTTATTTTCTGAACTCCAACATCCCATCATTTCGTGGGATGGATGTATCTTTCTCCTATCTTTACGGTGAAATTACAATTAACTTTTCAACATCAACATTTCAATATTTCAATTGAAAAGAATTCTCATTTTGTCTGCAATTTTCACACTCAATTAAAGTGCCAAATTTTGTGTTAGCCTATTCGCATTATAAAAACTGATATCGAATTCAAATTGTCTTTTTCAAAGCAACTTTCCAAACAACGTTTTTTGTTCACATTTTTCTGATTCAAATTGCTTTGAATATATTTTTCTAAAGCCAACAAACAAAAATAATCTGAATTATCTCTCTATTTATATGGAAATCACAAAAATTAGATCTTACACATTTCTTTCCATATTTTTTCTATGTTGGTAATTCTAGTGTTGTCTTTTGATGATTTTTAATAATTTTTTGTTGTCTTTTTTCCAATTTTACAGAATTTAAATCTTTATTTGTGTTTCGTTGTCAACGTCATCATCCAAATGTACGGATTTAATGTTAAAGCATAACTAATTTGAGTAAAATTTCAATAATTGGTGGCTGTGTGTTTGCGTGGTATACAAATTTTCTAGCATTTATTAATTACAAAACAGTATCAAAAAAAAAAAAAAAAAAAAAAAAAATGAAGAAAAAAAATGAGATTCTCGTCAAGTTGATCGCAGATCTAATGGAAAGAGAATGTGTTTTGTTTCTACATAAAAAATGTATATAAAGTGTTTTGAAGTAACAAGAAAACTATCGATTTTTATAAAATCATTTATCGGTTAAATTTTGGAAGCGTTTATTTTTTGTTAAAAAGAAAATATAGTCAAAATCGATTTTCTTGATAGTTCCAAGCATTTTGTTAGGCTCGTAGCATCGAAATCTGAAAAAAAAAATTGAGCACAAGGCACATGATTTTCCATTGCGCAAATATTCAACGAAAACCAACCACCTAAATCGCTTTTTTTCTCTTTATTGATCTTTAATTTCAGTGTATAAGTGAAGTTATTATATTGTATGCGACGTCAAAATAAATTTAACTGAAATTTCTGTGCTGAAGGAAATGGAAGTGAAATAAGGAAATAGAAGAGAAAAAAAAATTTATGGAATCATATAATTGGTGATACTTTAGTGATTGTGCTAAAGATAAAGAGCAAACAAAAAAAAATTAGAGAAAAAAAGTGAGATTTTTTCTTTGCTCAAGTGCTGCGACATAAAAATATATATGTATATATATCGAATCGTAACGATTCAAATCATATTCAAATTGAAACATAAACCAGATAAATAAAAAAGAAGAAAAAAAAATATATTCAAAAAATAATTTACTTAATTGAACGGGACAAAACGTATCACCGATTGAATTAGAACGCGTAAAATATCTCGTTTTCAATTTTCGTTTTGCTGTTCTTTAATTTTATTGAAAATGAGTGGTTTATAATGGTGCCCACGTCGGAATGAGATGGAAGCGGCTATACGTTCAGTACAGGTTGGCCAGAGGGCTGACACTGCGTCTTCTCAACCACCAGCATCCATTTCGTATCAACAGAGAATACCATCTGGAGCATCACCAATCCATAGGTAAGCAATCGTCTCATCGAGGCCTTTTTTTTTCTTGTTCGATAAGAGACCATTTTGTCCACTTGGAATTACCCAACCCCAAAATCAAAACAAGCCAACTTTTGACATTTAACTTTTTATACAACTTGGAAATTCTTTGGAAAAACCAGCATTTCTAGTGCCTAGAATCGCCCATGAACCTACCTTTTTGTTTTTATTTTATTTTTCAACGAAATTTCAACAAATTTTGTAACACTTACTACATTCGTGTACAATGTACAACGCAGAAAACGTGACCGCGCATTTGACACCGAAAACTAGTTCGAAATTAATGAGATATTTTGAACATTTATTTTTGTGCAAAACTAGTTTAAACGGTACACACAACAGATAATTGCACAAAATGACAATTTAAAGAGAAGCAAGAGAGAATGAGATAGAGAATATCGGTGTAAATTACTAGCATACACTACTTTGACTTTCTATTTGGTTGTCTGTTTGTTAATTTAAATGGTTGATAAAATCACCATACCCATTTGATGCTAATAAGAAGCAAATGATGCAAATGCAAAATCTAATTTCAAGTTTCTACATGCTCCGGTCTACCTGGAATTCATTTTTTATTTGATTTCCAAGTAAAAGTCAAGTTTCGTTTCCGTTCTGACATAAAATGAATTGGTATATATATATTTGTTTCGACATATGTATGCGTGTTTTATTTTTTCTTAAAACAAAATGCAGTAAAAAATAGAAAAAAAGTATTCTCGTTCTAGGCGAATGAACTTTCAAAATAGAAATCGACCACCGTTAGTAAATAATGTCGCTTTGGTGTTTTATTCATGTTGCTTTCGGAGTTTCGAATTTTTAACTCGAAACTTTTCTTTGCTTTAAAATATTGTGAGTTGAATTCCATGCTGTTACCTTAAAAAAGGTATCCATCAAATAGTAACAAATGATGATATTTGAAAAACTTTTATAAAGTTAATTTAAATACATTTCGCATTGAAGTGGAATGATTTTTTTTTTTCGTTATTTTGATGCCTATTTGAATGGAATTTTCCATGCAGCAAAAAGGAATACTCGTGAAATTCGTTAATTTTATAAAAGTAAAAGACAAAAATGTACACCTGCTCATGTTTGCTAAGCTGCTGTTGAGAATTCATGTTGAATTTGACTAATGGTGAATAGCGTTTGCAAGGAAAAAAAGAAATAAAATAAATAAATGAAAAATAAAAAAAAAAAACAAATTAACAAACTATGCATGGCGTCATTTGTTTGATTCGGAAATACGTATAAAAGACATATTCGAAATACAAAATTTTAGCTAGGCAATGCGGGAAGCGAATTTTCAATTTATTATGCTACGTCGAATGGACGGTATTTTTTTTTATGTTGCTATGCAATTGCATTTCGCTAGCATATGGCAAATTTTATGTGTGGCGTTGTTGTGTTTGCTCTTTTTTCACATTTTTTGTTGTTGTTCGCTGAAATGAGTCAATGCGGATGCTGAGCCAGTGTCTGAATTTGTCAAGTTCATAAGTTTGAACGAAAAATCGATAGCAGAGACATTTGAAAATGTTGACAAATGGCATTTGGCAGAAAATCGTTTCATCTTCCATATGGATATTTCAATTTTCTCTCATTCTTGCTATCATCGTGTTTTTCAGCCCGGCTTTTCTTCATGTGGCTAAAATTTCTGCACACTTTGACATTTCACGCAATTTTAACATTGAACATTGTTTTTTTTTAAATAACAAAATCCATTAGTCTTTCTTTGATTTGCTGACCATTTTTCTTGCAACATTTGTTGTTTCCATTACATTACATTTTATTTTCGTTCGTTTAATATTTTTGTTTTTATGATGAAAAATGATTTTATGCACAACGGGTAATGCGTTACATGTTCATTTAGTGGCTGACATTTATCAAACGCCACTTGCAACAAAATGAGAATGATATATAATTTTTACTTTTTTTGTTTTGTTTTTTTTTTTTTTTTTTTTTTCATTAAACGGGTTCGATCACCTCCATCACATTGCATTTTTATATTTTTTTCGAAGAGAAACCAATAATAATAATATCAGTGTTATGGCCAAATGCAATTTACACGTCGTTGTTTTGATTGCAGATATTGCAATGAGAAATGCGTCTCGCAAATAAAGCAAATAAGCATAAAAAAAGAGAAACAATATTGAAAAAGCAGAAAAAGGACAAGGAGAAAACCGAATGAAAAAAAACCCCAATGAGTAAAAATTACTGACCGACCGTTCGAAATAGCTGCAAACGATGTCAATTGCTCTTATTACGTGAGTCGATTGCAGCACACATTAAACACACATTTTCACAGAAAAACAATTTGCAATGTATTCGCACAGAAGCGGAATATTATGCGGTTTTTGTACCAATTTTTTTTATTTTCCTTTCTTTCTATCATTATTCTCATTTCTTTTTGTTGTTGTTTTTATTTTTCTTCTTTATGTTTTGTTTTTCTTCTCAATTTTTTTTTTGTCAATGTTCTTAAATTTGTGTAGTTTTTTTTTCGTTCGTCTCGTGGCGATTTGTCATTGCCATATGATTGATCTATTTTCTGATTCTGTCCGCTTGCAATTAATGATTACCAACAACGAATGCGTTTTGACCATAGTTTCGGTCAACAACAATTTTCCAATATTAAAAAAAACACACACACAACGTTCGATGATATTAAATAACAAACTGCCATTTTGTTGGCACAAGAAAATTACAACTATTTTGTTGGGTGAAAATGGCGCCCACGTTTCGTGTTCGTATCATTTTGATTAGATCGATTTTGATCCGAAACACCATTTTGCCGGCGCAAGCGAAAATATTGCAATTTTATCGCATTGACCGAAATTTTCGATAAAAAAAAAACAACGAAAATAGCATTAACAGAGAAATGCAAATTAAATTGTTGACGTAAAATATTTGCAATTGGAACGATTAATTCGGTATAGAGCACGTAATCTGTAAACGTTTATGTATATATAATATAGAATGCATGAATTGTGTGTGCCCTTTAAAATCGTGCTAGGTGCTTGAATGCAACCTGAATCATTTACATCGAGCTGATTTCAATTTCTAAAAATTAAACCAAGTTTTGATAGCGTGCAAATTATATTTATGATTCAACAAATATAGATTTACATTTCGGAAAATGGATTTGTAAAACGCGATAGAGATGGATTTCATTACATGCGATCGAATGGAATTCGCCACGCAGTAATCATAATCGATGTTTGCGTCTATTGCCTGTACTTGTCCGACAAAATATAAAAATCAACATCACATTGGCTACGCGTAATCGCTGAATTCAAACAGCAGAAAAAGTAGAAAGAAGAAAAACAAAACAAAAAAAAAAAAAAAAAAAAATCGCTGAAAATACGTAATTTAATTTTTGTTGAATGAATAAAACCAAAGCCGTAAAACTGAGTCAATAAAATACTTGATCGACAACAAATATGTATTGCGTTCAATTTACAATGGGTGTTGCTGTTCCATAAGGAAATACGAATAAAAAAAATTATACGCACACACATAATAAATAGCAGTAATAAAACAAAGAAAGAGAAAAAGCCAATTCCACTTCATGGCCGAGCTGACAGAGATATAGAGAGAGTGAAAGAAAGAAAGAAAGAAAAAAACTTTGAAAAACTGTATTTTACGACATGAATTGAAATGCGCGGATCACTGCAGCTGTTGCATTTCTGTCTACGCATCAAACATTCGAAATTGCATTACAAATGGCCAATATCGCATGGCTACATTGGATGAAGTATGGAGAAAGAGGATTTTTTTTCTTCAAAACTGCTATTTCAAGTATAATCACAACAGAATGGACAAAAAGAGAGACAGACATAGAGGGAAAAACAACATATTTATAAAAAAAAAGAGAGCTGAACGGGCTCGGTCACACAAGTTAATTGCGAACTTTCAACGGTGATTAGATAACGGAACTATATCAGGCAATTGTAAACGATTTGGTACCACATACAGAATGAAATAGCACATACGGATGAAGAATGAAAAACAAAAGAATTATTTATTGACCTATCGATAACGATATGGCTCATTTTCTCGGTATTTTTTTTTTCTTTCTTTTTTTTTGATATTAAGCCGACCGTTCATTTTATTCATATGTCTATCTGAAACTGAACCAAAAAATAAAAAATTCATGCTGATATTTACGATGACGAAAAATTCATTTCTGTTTCGTTGAGCATTTTTTTTCTTCTTCTTTTTTGTTTGTTCGTGTTTGTCGCCAATTTAGTCGTTGGCACAATTTCAAATGTGTGTGCCGATCTCATTCATCTCAGAATTCTCTATTCGAAATCGCTTTATTTTCATTTTGATTTCGTTGATTTTATTTTTCTCTTTTCATTCGAAAACATACAGCGGAGAAATGTAAATAAATGTAATCTGAGCAAATGCCATGCACATTCATGTTATATCGCGCAACATAAATATACATATATACATATGCATAAGCATAAATATCGCATTTATCCCAATACGACCAACATACGAATATGATTGTAACATGAGCACGATATACCACCCATATTACTCATTAAACCGTTATGAATGCATGACATTCACTATTTTTCTGCGAATTTCAACATCACACAACCGCAACCAAATAACAAGAACGAAAAAATGAACGCAGAAAAAAGAGTATCGACCATAAAAAAAAAAGCAAATTACAAGAAAATGTTTTCGACATTCGTACATCGTACCGATGGTTTTGCGATGAGCGAGAAATAAGAAAAAATAAAATTCTACTGAATATTTTATGTGCACATCAATATTGGAGATGTTTATGCACCTTCTTATGAAACTCATTAGATGACACGCCAGAGTGCTGTGTTTGACCATTTGCCAAAGGTATACACATATAATGCGAGAACTAATGAAGAAAAGAATTCACATTGAAAGTTTTGCTCCTCACTCCAGGAGAGCTACATTTGGCCATTACAAATTAAATCCACTTATTGATGATTCAAAAAAAAAAACCCATTTGAATTGATGATTCTTTGAAAGATTTCGATGAACAAATATACCAAATCTGCGAATCGAAGCTACCCAAATTTTTTAAGAGAGGAAAACAATTAATTAATTCAAAAAGCAAGTGAAAGTGCGCTTTTAAATTTAGATTTATGATAACTAAATATCGTTATGTCGATAGTAATCGAAGAAATAATCATGAGTTCCGCATAAAATTACTGAACATACAAGCTAAATGCACGTTTTATGCTCATTATTTATCAGAATCGTTTGTCAACGTTGAATATTTCGGTGACATGAAAGCTGTCGTCATTTTGATTAAATAATATATGAAAAGAATCCAATTTTCCCACACCAAAATCATTCTGATTAGCAGAAAAAAAATGTCGAACACGTGCAAATTCGAATCGCTTTTGTTAGTTTATAAAGAATTTTATTTATATATTTTTTTTTCTTCTTCCTCCTTGAAATTGAACGTGTTGTCACAATTTTGCCACAGATTTTCAAATAAGCAAAAACCAATTTTTCTTCTTCTTCTTCTTCATTTTTGTCTTCATATTCATTACTGAAACCCATTCATTCATATGTGTGTTTATAAATGGTATTGAATTGCTTCGACTTCAATTATATCATAAGCATTTGGTAAAAATGAAATAGAAACCGAAGAAATAATAGCAAACTAAAGCACAATGAATTGTGCTTATGTGCTTACATTCGTGCTCGTCTAAAATATGCTAAGTTCATTTAAAAAAAAAAGGGTGAAAAATAAAGAAAAGATGAAAAAAACCACACGAATAAATGAAAGGAAAGAGAATTACACAAGAGAAGACGAAAAAAAAAACACTAGCCAAAAGAAACACACAAAGCATGAATACCAAATGAAAGGCATAAAAGAAACCAGTCGAAACAAAGCCAAGAACACAACGCAAACGAGAAAAAAAATTATATATATAAATTTCAATACAAAAACTCGAAACCCGATTAATATTCGATATATAGACGAGAAACAAAACACCAAATACACACAAACATATAACCATAAAATGAGAAACAATATCACTTGAAGGTCATAATTTCTTTGTGTCGAAAACATTGGTCTCTCTTTCACACACATGGTGAGCAAACAGCACATGGACACATCATTCACGAAATTAGTAATACAACGAAAATAACCAAAACGAGAGAGAAGAAGAAAGAAAGAAAAAGAGCCACGAGAGCGAATGGAATGAAAACGTGAAAAAGAATCTTTTTTTTTTAGATTGATCGTTGCTCATCACATCATCGTTCATTAACATACATGAAATGAAATGAAAAAAAAAATATAGAGAGAAAGAGAAGAGAAAAAAAAACACCAGGAGCAGCCAAAGTTATTCAACTGCTTTGTATTTTGATGTTTTTTTTCACTTCACTGTGATGCCATTCAAATAGAGCTCACGTTCTGTTTCCTTTCGTACTCTCGTCTGTGATTTCGTTTAATTTTCGTAGTAAAATTGCTTTTTTTTTCTCAGTTTATCGCTCCCTTTTCGTCTGATTGATTTGATCGAATGGTCGGTCTTGTTCGTGCTTTGGTCATTTGAAATGTTATGTATACTGGTATGCGTGCGTGCTTCAGTTCATGTATGTGTGTATGTTTTTCTTTATAGTGCAGTTATTTGATCTGATTGTCAAGACAAAACAGTCACTAGTGCACACAGTCAACTTAAATTTCAATCCAAATGGACTGGCTACATACATCAGCCGGGCCTAATTGAAGCTGTTCGAATGCTCGTTCATTGTACATTTATTAATTCGATGCATAGGAACACAAAAATGAGAGAAGCTAACTATAATAAAATGAATAAATAAAATCCGATTTGGAGCTATTTTTGTGTCTTTTCTTCGATAAAATTTCTTTTTTCCTAATTCTGTTCATGGGTCGTTCATAAACATGACTAATAAAATATTCCATACATCGGAATTCAGCCATTTTGAATTTCAATTCCAACACATTCATATGATATTTTTTATAGCAACATAGACGACGTTTTTCATTTCTTCTTCTTGTTATATCGTCGTCGTCGGTCGATGCTGTTGTTATTTTTGCCTTTTGTGCTTAGTGCTTCGTGTGTGTTGGCCGCTTTGGTCGTTTCTACTTCTTTGTCTCACAATTGAGACTTGAAGAAATCGTCGACCGATGACGGTGTTTGTGCAGCGCACAATATGCACAATGCACATGCGAAGAAATGATCCTCTTTCGTTTTACTACAAAAAAAAAAAAAAAAAAAAAAAAAAAAAAAACATATATATATTTATTTATTCTTTAATGTCTCGTTTATTATGCTGATTCGTTTCTCCGTTTCGCTTTGCCCGAATTTCAATAGAGCGAGAGCAAATGGCTTGTTATTTCTGGCTTGTTTTCCTTTCTCTCTGTTTGTTGTTATTGCTGTTGCTGTTGCTGTTGCTGTGGCTGTTTGCTCCATCATTTTATGGCCCCGAAAATAAACACACACACGCACGCATAAATTGAAATGACCGAAAGATATGCACATTTTAATGCAAATTTTAATTCACGCCATATATTCTTTTGTCATAATCGTGCGCTTTTTGTCTCGCTCTTTCTCTCTGCTCATTTGCGCACACTTCATGGCCGGATTTTATTCCGCTGACTTTCGAATTTGGCCCAATCCGAATAAATGAATCAATTAGTATGCTGGCTAAGTAAACGATACATATGGCCACCACATTCATTATATTTTACGTGCTGACGCAAATTTTCTCTCTCGCTCTAGTTTTCAGCTCGTTCACTCGGTTTTTTTGTTTTTTTGTTCGTTCGTTCAGTCGCATTTCGTCGAATGTGTTCCATTTGCTGGTGCTGGCGACATGACCATGCATTTCAATTCAAAGATTTTAATTTCAATCCAGAATTCTTAATTCTTAATTCCGACGCAGTAGTTTATGCTGTTAGATACATTTTATTGATTGAAGCAAAATTGAAAATGTGGCCACCATTTTTTTTTGCTCCTCTTCTTTTTCTGCACATTTGCTTATGAATTCAAATATATGCATATAAAATGCAATTGAGGGGCTCAAAGGAAATATGTTACGCAGAAAAGTTGCGTGGAAAAATTTTCTCTCTCGAACATAAAATATATAACATTTTTTTCCCTCAATTATGCATCAAAAATGTATGTTTTTGTGCAACAACAACTGAAAAAAAACTCAGAGATTAATTGCCATTTTTACGCAGTGAATTTTTATAAAAAGCTTTTAAATGCAGCACAAAGTACAATTTGTTGCCGCCATTTTGATATGTTGAAATGGTTGCCAGAAGATCACTGATTCAACATTTGCATATATGATTACTGTGAAATAGAGGTGTCAATCGGACACGGACGGACACGGAATTCTTATGTCCGACTTGTCCGAAAATTTGAAATTGTTTTCGGACGTTTGTCCGACTTGTCCGAAAATTTGAATTAGTTTTCGGACATTTGTCCGAGTTGTCCGAAAATATGAAATTGTTTTCGGACATTTGTCCGACTTGTTCGAAAATTTGAATTGGTTTTCGGACATTTGTCCGAGTTGTCCGAAAATATGAAATTGTTTTCGGACATTTGTCCGACTTGTTCGAAAATTTGAATTGGTTTTCGGACATTTGTCCGAGTTGTCCGAAAATATGAAATTGTTTTCGGACACTTGTCCGACTTGTCCGAAAATTTGAATTGGTTTTCGGACATTTGTCCGAGTTGTCCGAAAAAATGAAATTGTTTTCGGACATTTGTCCGACTTGTTCGAAAATTTGAATTGGTTTTCGGACATTTGTCCGAGTTGTCCGAAAATATGAAATTGTTTTCAGACATTTGTCCGACTTGTCCGAGAATTCACAACATGTTTCGGACATCTCTCCGTCCGTCCGAGAATTTAGAATATTTTATTTAAATATATTTAAAACTCTCTAAGTGACTTAAACTTTACTGGGAATTCTGTTCCTTATCAACAAAAAGAAGATTTTTTTTTTACCAAAAATACATAATGGCCCATACAAATATGTTGATAGTGTTGCTGATGGTCGATCCAGTTCAACAAGTTCAAGATTTCTTTTGGTTAAAATATAAACACAAAATGAATCTTTTTTATCAAATAAATAACAATTCGTTAGTAACGAATCGTAACACAAAATGATGAACAAGAAGACTTTTTTAAAAGATTTTCAGAGTATTGAGGAATTCAGAAATTTTAATTAGTTTTGTTTGATTAGTTATTTTTTTTATACTGATTACCACCAATAAATCATATGAATTTCAATGAAATCAAAATTATCATACAATTTGAAGCGAAAATTGTTTGAAACAATTAATCTACTACATCATTCTACTGCATTGTTCATAGCAAAGAAGTAAGTTGCATATATGCGTGTATACACACAAACAAATACTGTATATCTTTTTGTTTGGAAACTTTTCCAGGATTATATAATTACGATAATTAATAACTAGTTAATTGAAAATGGGAAAACTTAGATATTTTTTTTTTCCTAATAAATTATTCTAAATTCTCGGACAAGTCGGACAAATGTCGGAAAAGAAATTCAAATTTTCGGACAACTCGGACAAATGTCCGAAAACAAATTCAAATTTTCGGACAAGTCGGACAAATGTCCGAAAACAATTTCAAAATTTCGGACAAGTCGGACAGATGTCCGGAAAAAAAATCAAATTCTCGGACAAGTCGGACAGATGTCCGAAAAAAAAATCAAATTCTCGGACAAGTCGGACAGATGTCCGAAAAAAAAATCAAATTCTCGGACAAGTCGGACAGATGTCCGAAAAAAAAAATCAAATTCTCGGACAAATCGGACAAATGTCCGAAAAAAAAAATCAAATTCTCGGACAAGTCGGACAGATGTACGAAAAAAAAAAAAAAATTCGGACAAGTCGGACAGATGTCCGAAAGATTTTTCAAAATTTTCGGACAAATTTACGGACGTCCGAGCTGTCCGTTGACATCTCTACTGTGAACCATATAAACAAAAATGTAAAAATCGTACTCGACTTAGTCACCTTGCGGTGAAACACTTTAATCACATCAATCAGAACGGTAAATGCTTAAAGCAACAAAAGAAATAACAAAAAATTATAGATGATTCGGCCAAAATGTGACTCAGTAATTAAATGCATGACACTTCAACACACCAAAATCATAGGGACCATACAATTTTCCCTTACCCTCACTCTCTCTCTCTCTCTCTCTCTCTCTCTCTCTCTCTCTCTCTCGCTTTCTCGATTTGAAATTGTAATAGCAGTCATGGAAAAATTAGTCAAGCAAAAGTTGAAGGGAATATAAAAATGCAATTTTTCATAAAATTAAGCGAAGTATAATGCCAAGCACACGCTTTTTAATGAATCGAACTGCAAACACGAATCACCACAGTTCAGATTCTTATCGCTGAACAGGAAAATAAAAATAAACGAATTATCGTGCGTGTGTTTTTTCATGCGACTTCAATTCATTTCTTGTTCAGTCTCATTTTTTTATAGTTATTACAAGCACGCAACTCAGTCAAAAATCACGCAGCCTAAACAGTTGGCTATAAAAACGCCACGCTGGATAAGCACATTAAATAAACAAAGAATTCAATTTCATTGAGGTGAGCGCATTGCAGTTTCAAGTGAACAACAGCAACAATAATAATAATAATAATAATAATAATAAAAAGAAAGTCAACAAAAAACCGAAATGAATCACTGCTTTGCTGTTGGCTCTGCGGATATTTTTGTTCAATTAATGAAGTCCAACTCGATCTCGAAATAGAGCTTTACGTCGATTCAATTGAAGCAAAACACTTGGCTCCAACGAGTGAGCCTTAGAGTAGCTACATTTAAACAGCGCCACTGCAAATGCCATTAAATTTACACTGTACATCAAAGTGGTGAGGGCTCAAACTAATGAAATTACAACAACAAATTACACAGTAAGGCTCACCCGTTGCTTGGCTCGAACAAATATCAATGACCACGACCACTGAAACAAATAAACAAACACAATTTAACATGTTCCCGTGTGAGAATGAACGAACTGAAAAAGAGAAAAAAAAAAGATGCGAGAAAAAGAGAGAGAGAAAACTAACTAAATACAAAAATCATTTTGTATTCAATGTGCGCGACGTTCATGAATCAGCTCATATATGTATTCTAGTCCAGAAATGAGGCAAACACACGCTCCAAAATTCCAACGCCGCGATAACTATTTACTTTAATTGAACGATGTTTGTGGGTTCGTTTCAAATTCAAATTCCAAACTGCACACAAAACTTTAGCAGACTCGTATACACTACATGTGTGTTTGCCTTTTATTTATTGAACTGTTTTTTTTTTATTCTTTCTCTCTGTTTCATTATTATTATTATTTCAACTTCGTTGTGTGTTTTAGATTACTTATACGCGGTATAGTGTGCTCGTTAATTTTGTAATTGCCAAATATTCAGTACATGAAAACCCGTAACCTTGACCGTCTAAAATGAATATTAAAATTTATTAACTGATTTTCATATGCGTTTTTTTCTTCTGTGTGTTAATTTTCTGTCTCATACTTACATGTCGTTGCCAAACAAACACTCTTTGGACTCAATTGTTTTGCTGTTTTTTTTTTTCTTTTTTTTTTTAATTTATTCTCTGTTTACGCTGATTTAGCCAAAGTTCTTCATGAATTAAATAAACATTTGAAAAACTGAATAAATTCATTCAGCAGAACAAAAACAAAATACAATAAACATTTCCAATAAATAAAAAATCGAATAAAATGAAAATTCGATTGGTTGATTCAATCGAATCCTGTAAAGTCAGCAAATTATTGCTGATGTTGCAGAATTCAGTCAGAAAGAAAGAAAGAAATTGTTTGTGAACATATTGAATTTCCGTCATTATCGATAATTATATAAACAATTTACAGAAATGTGTAGTCATAATTAAATTGAACAAAAAAGTGCTTACCATTTTATGTACGAGAATAATCTTGTAAAGTGCTTTAGATAGCAAACTTTTGGCCTTGCCTCGCCTTTTCATATTAATGCGACACATGAAAATGTGAATACGATTTTAGTTAGTTGTGTCAAACAAATCTATCTATTTACAAATGTGGAAAATTCAAGAAGCTTTAGAGCTTAAAATTTAAGTAGAATGCATCAAAATTGAAGCTCCAAGATGAATTAATTTACTATTTTGAATTCAACAAATGCAGTTTCATTTAATTGAACAAGGATTTGCAATTTAATTCTTGCACACAAACACACATTTTCAAAATATCATACTTCAATATTCATCATCTATAGCGCAGAAAATTGCTTTCCTTTCAATCCATGCTCAATAATTTAAAATGGAACTTCTCCATCGATCGATTGAGTTGTGAGTTGAAAAACGAAATAAGCCGGATGTTCAATTTAAATACAGACTTACAGCACTTTTTCTAATATATTTCCGCTTGAAATGACAAACTCAAACGACAATATCCAATGCTTCAATAGCAATATCTTTCTATGTACTTGAGAATATTGTGAGTTTTTCTTTTTACTTTGTAAAGTTTTATGTAGTTTTATAATTGAGCAAAAATCGATTTTATGAAGAAAAAGTAACTTTAAATAGCAATTTGTCATACATAAGAGTATTATTTATAAGTTATATAATAACTTATCATTCTACCTTTTCAATTGGTATGTGCAATTTTCAGACTTCAAAATTACACTTATTCCTAGTCATGAACTTATGGATTTAGGCATATCAAACGGCCATATCAACAAAAAATCCAACATGGGGTAAATCATCTTTCCTGAGAAAAACAACTTGAAAACGGAATAATTCTGACTGATTTGCAAATATTCCCCGTAGAACGCGTAATCTCATTTTACTCAAAGTGGTTTTTGTTACATTTGGTTGTTTGCCAATGCTTTGGTTAATAATTGCAAAGAATATTCCGGATGCCATTCATCTAGAAAATTACATGATTTTTTGTTTCTTCCACCAAATAATCGTCAAAACGAAATGTGGAAAACGAAAAGTTTGAAAAAAGGAAAGAAGAGAAGAGAAAAACCATTTTAACGTGAAAAACATTCATAATTCATTTAAATTTCGCGAATATTTCTTTTTTTCTCACCTAATTGTTATTTTTTTATCCACATTTTTCATTAATTACGAAATGGGAATCCTTAAAAATGGTTATCAAAACCATTTTCTACGAATTTTAAATTTGCATAACGAGCACTAAAACCAAGTAGCTTAAAACTAAAGCAAATCAGCATTTTCCCTTGAATTTTTCCCACTCAAATAAATATGTCCATTAACAAATTTTATGCGATAGATATAAATGAATGTTGGAAAATGACGGTGTCTGCGTTTTTTCTTTTTTTTTTTTTTTTGCTCTTCATTCATCGATTTTTTGTGATGGGCAGAAGCTCAAAAACGAAAAATCGTCTTGCAATGAACTGAACATGACGTTGCAGAAAAAAAATTATATTCTTGCCACTTGCCGAACACGTCATTGAAACATTTCCAACATGGACTATGTAGCTCAATAAGTTTGGGCACATTGTAAACATTGAGCATATAATGAAGTTATAATTATAGAACACACACTGAGAGAAAGAGAAAAAAAGAAGAGAGAGAAACATTAAACAAGCTCATTTTTGTTGTACTGTATTCGTCTATGTCGTTTTATTTCATAAAGTGGTTTCCTGTATTTACTGCAAAAATTTCTCATATTCATTGAGTTCTGACAAACCAGAATAGTTTTTCATTCTGCTCTAATTTTATATGATGTTGTAAATAGTCGTTGTGAATAATATTTATTTAAAAAATATTTCGCTTGGATTTTATCCCGTAAAATTTCGAGAAATTGAAAAAATAATGTTGCCACTTTTTTAAATGGCATTACAGTCGACAATTTCTTTCATTGCTTGTGTTTTTTTTCTTCTTGTTTTCCAAACATTGTTCAGTATGCTATAAAATTACGGTAATTCATCTTTAGAGTTCACATTGAGTGCGTGCCATACAACAAAGTTGCACCAAGATAGAGCACCATAAAGGCCATAATAACACATAATTAAATAAAATATCCCATACAGAGACCGAAAGGAAAGAAGAGGAAAAACCTCTGACTATGCATATTTATCATGCAAATGAGTTACACAGAGGGAATCGAATGATGGCTGGAGGTCATGAAATCTATGTAAATGTTAGTCACAAAAACATTGGAAGCAAGTTATATAAAGAAATACTCGAAAAAAATACAGTTATAATTTTATCGTGTCTACTTTTTTCCTTCTTCGTCTACATACTTCGATCGTTTCATGTAAAAAGTTCACAAGGAACAAAAATGAACGAACCAAGTTGAAATTAGGAAAATTGTGTGTGACTGAAAGTTTAATATGAGGAATGACGAGGAAAACAAAAAAGAAATTTTCCGAAACCATTAAATTGTATAAAAGGTTTTGTTCAACCATTACATTCCAAGAGTTTTAGGCTTTAAAATTACATGTTCATTTGAAATATGAAATTGTAAAAAGTAGCAAAAGAAATCATTATAAGAAACGAAAAATTCTTTTATTCATACCCTTTTATTATAGCATTTGAATATGCGACGAGAATTCTCGTTTAAACGAAGCTTCTTTAATCTTGTTCAAAAGTCATATTAAACATTCTTTTATTTGAACGGTTGCTAATGCTGCTGCTGCTGCTGCTGCTACCATATTCTCTCATTCTTTCGTATGTACGACCAGATAATATCGACCGGTGAGGAGAATCAAGTTGAACACAATTATTCGATGTATGTTCTCTCAGCGATACCGGTTTTGAATCGACGTTTCTATTTCTCATATTAGGCACAAGATGTGTTCAATCACGTATACTTTAATGGATCCGCTTTTTCTACTTTGACTTTGTTCGATGTGGTTTCGTGTATGGCAGCAAAACCGGCAGCAATTCTATGACACAAAATGGGACATCTACATGACGTAGATATTCTGTTACTTTATTCATATCCATGTCCAAGGCAGAATGTTTGTGTGTGTGTGTGTGTGTGTCTGTGTGCGAGAGCTAAAATTGATGTATGTTAGTCTGCTTGTGATATCGATTCCCAATCAATTCTATTGTTGAGCGATTATTTATTCATCAAACTCGTTTGAAATACGCAATTAGTCTCGAGCCCTCGGTGAAGTGAATCGAACGAGGCCGATTATTTCAGGTTCATTCAATCATATTTGTTAAAGCTATCGAAACTCATCCATAGGAAACCTTTTGAACGCTACGAATTGACAACTCTCTTCCTTTCGGTTTTTCGCTCTCTGTTTCACCTTTCATCGTTGGATATAAGAAGATTGTGGATTTTGTTGCCTCTTCAGTCGTTTTTAATCTATATCAAAAGCAATTTTCTTTCATCTTCACATTAGCTTTTTTGTATTCAATTGCGAAAATCACCTTCTACGCCGACCGTTCTTTTTTTCCCTTTAGTTGTTTGTTTTTTTCTTTCTTTTTGATTTTTTTCTTTTTTGAACCTTACAACTCCATTCTCGATTGGAAGTGTATTTAAAACCTGAATGGTTTTGCTCACAATCGAAACCGTATACACAAAATACGGATCCTACCAGATATTTCTTTTTGTTCATTCGTTCGTTCATGTGAATTTTGTTTCGTCTTTCTCTCTCTCTCTCTCTCTCTCTCTCTCTCGCAACATTTGGTGCGGTTTGTGTTGCTACTTCATGGGGCACAAGAGATTTTAATGGGAGTTTTTCTAAGCGATGCGAAAATACTGCTGATGCTTCAATAAATTGAATAGTCGTCCGGAATTCGTAATGAGTTGCATCTTACGTAAGCGATTTTTGTATTGTTTCTCTCCCACTCACTCGCACTCTTTCATCTTTCGTTCGCTCTATTTCTCAGCACTTTTTCTTTGGTCTTTGCTACGATCATTTGTATTACTCTAGTCTTGTTATTGCCACAAATGTAAAGCATTTCGCATGTTTCCTTCTAATGACAAACACAAAATTCGTGTAAATCCAACCGTGCGCCATATATTCATTTTATCTGAGTTCAAAATATTCCACTTCATTCCATTCCATACGTATGTATCTATAGTAATATTATGCTGAAAAGATTTTGTTTCTCAATTGCTCTTGCTCGCTCACACAATTGCAACCATATCGTTCTAGAATTTGAAACTCTCGCCATTTCTTCATTCTATTTTTCTATCTTTTTTTTTCGTCTCTCGCCAATTCATGCGAACTGTGCACACAACCGCATGGTATCGCGCTGCTTGTGAATCATCAACACGAAAATCGAATAGAAACCGTATTTACACGTACAGCAAAAATGAGATAAATGAGTTGGATCGAAAGTACGGTTTCTCTTCGTTATTTATATATCGTTTGTGCTGGTGCTGCTGCTTTTGCTATTTCTGATGTTGTTGTTTTTGTTGTTATTATTGCTGTTGTCGTCGTCGTCGTCGTCGTCGTCGTCGGTGATGCTGCTTCTGCTGCTGTGAAACTAAAATTCCATTAAAATTTATGTGCATTTGATGCGGTCGAATAAGTTCAAACGATTTAAGCAATCACGGGCTATGTGCACTTTTGCTAGACACGTTGGTAGATAAACAATTTTTTCCTCGCTACTTTTCTAATCCCCTTTCTCTCCTTCCTTTCTTTCTTTGTCTGTTTTCAGTTTGCGCGTGTGTTTAGTTTTTCATTCGCACATTTCACATTGAAAATGCACACTTTCATACACGACTTCACCAGCTATCGACCTGCTGATTGCTTCTTTGACATTGGCCCGATATTTTGGACAATCGTGCAATGAGTCAGCGCGATAACATCATGGAAAGGAAGAAAAAACACAATTCTATTCCCTTCTACTATTACCTCTACGCCTTGTTTGCTTTTTTCGTATGTAATTCGAGTTCAAAGGGAAAAAATTGTGATAACTCAAGCTTACAAGAAATGCAATTTAATCTAGTGAATGACTTCTATTTCAAAAGCGCTTCAAATAAATGAACGAAATAAAAAGCCAGCCACGTCATTCCATTACATTCAAACTAAAACATTATATTAAATCAACCTTTTGACTTGTGCTGTGTCAAATTCCATTGATGTATTTTCATTCCATTTCATTTAATTGATTTACGAGGAAATTACGTGTTTGTGTACTGCGAATTTGCCAAAAAAAAAAAAAAAAAAAAAAACGGAAATGAACATCAAAATCCATTTGAATAAAAGATCAATTTTGGAATTCAGCTTTTAATTAAAATGCTGTGATTCAATGCCCACCTTCAAGCAATGTATGCATTTGTTTCACACAAATAAATTAAGAAATGAAAGACTTGGTCATTGGCAAACCCATTCATTTTCCAAAAATTATGGCAAAAGATTACATAATTCTCTATTACAAATCATCACGTACAGTTGAGACGAATGGGAAAAATGATAAAGAAAACTAAACTCAATTGAAACGTAGAAACGTTTCTGGCGCTTAGTGAAATGTATGCGAAAAGGTGTAAGGTTGATTTTCAATGGAATTTACGTCAAGCAAAAGAAAAAAAAAACCAAAATAATTTAACTATATTTGTAACTGAACCGAACACGTGGGGCCATTATTTTGAGTTTTAGAACCTTTGTTCTGAAATCAGTTTCTTTCCTTTTTTCGTGTACAATTACGGACAAAATTCAAGAATTCGGCCCATCCAAATGAAAATGCAATTTAATTAAATTTTCTCTCTCTCTCTCTCGCTCTCTCTCTCTCACTTCGTTGATCGGTGTGCAAATAAATTAAGTTCGTTTCTTCTTCTTTTTCTTTATTCGCTCGTTTTCGTTTGGCAATTGTTCAATGAAAGAACTTTTTGCTGTCTTACGTAAAATGGTGCAATGGCTTTTCAGCTATTTCAAATTGAGTCTCAATACACAATGTAATCGGCCATAAAAGTGAGATGTTTTTAAGCGTTCTCTCTTTTTGTGTGTGTATTCGCCCAAAAATACATTGTTTTATCGCATGGATTTGAAACAATATGTTCAATTTGAGAGTTTTAAGTTTTTGAAATTCGAAACAACGTACCAATGCTACACAGTGTAGTGCAGAACAGGGAGAAATAAAACATATTGAAGCAAGAAAAATTGTGCAAAAGAAATATAAAATAGATGCAATCAATTTGTGAAGCTTGTTGAAAAACTTTGATCCTTCATTTGGTTCTTTTATCCATAGTTTTTATGCAATTTAACGGAAAACTGTTTGGCTGCGCGTTTGTTATTATTAACCATGTTGTACAAAAGAGTTCGATGTTTCACTGAAATGAAATCGGAATCCATGGTTGAAAGCATAAGCCAAAATCAATGAGTCATTGATGTTGCGGATAAAAATCATGTGGCATTGAGCAAATTCATCAATATATTTGAATCGACAGCATATCAATCGGTTTTGATAAGAAAACATTTCCACAAAATTTTCTTTTTTTTTCTCTCTTTTTGCTGCTCTTCGTTTTCCCCGTCAGCAGAAACATTTTAGTCGAAAAAGACTGCAAAAGTTGCAAATTGACAGCAATGCTGAATCGCAATGATTGAACAAAACGAAGTAAAGAGAGCAAGCTAGAAGTGAAGAAAAAAAAAAATGAAACAACATCCATAAAAATCAACGACTGCAAAGACGACCGATAAAGGAAACATTTATATACAGCAAGAAAATGAAAAGAAAAAGTTACTCAACAAACGAAATCGTACATTTCTTCTTCTTCTTCTTCTGCTTCGAATGTTGTTATATTTTCTTTTCTTTTTTTTGTCTTCTTTGGCACAGCAGTCGTCAAGAGTACACAGGGCAATCGAATTAAATCGAAAGGAAACACGCAACCATAACCAGGCGAAAAAAAAGGGAAAATTCTCTTTTTCATCATTTGTGCACGAAGTAGCAAAAGTCAGAGCAGCAAAACGAAATAAAGCATACCATGGCTCAACATTTTGATGTAGCTTCGTCAACAGCAATGCCGTTATAGTTTTATATAGTCTTGTGTGTAGCTGAAGAGCAAAATACGAGGGCATACACCATTTCCCAAGTGAATAAATTGCGGCCGTCGCCGATACCCATACCATACCGACACAAACACTCATTCATTCGCACATGAGAAATATAGAGAGAGAGTGTTTGTGTGTTGGAGGTCTGTTATCGATTTTTCCTTTTTCGGCCATTAATTTTGTTTATGCTCTCACTGTGCTCGGTGCTCTGTGCTCTGTGCAATGTTCATTTGTATTATACATACATATATATCGTGTGTATTCAATATAATCCCATTATGCGTGTGCACACAAAACAGCCAAATTGAGCCCATGGTCTGAACCTGCTGTTACTTTGTTCTCACTGAATCTCATGATATAGCCGCTATGTGCACATAACTGGCAAACAATATGCGTTGCGCTGAATGCGCGCACGAATGAACATACATACATTCATGTATGGATTTGTGTATGTGTATGTGTGTTGTGTGCTGTTTCTGCTCGGTTTTCCCAACTTTGTTGGTTTTAATAGGTTCAGGGTTCAGCCATCGCCTGCTCTTCACTGAATATACTATATGGCAATTTCCATCAGATCAAATTTATGGATACATGACGAATATTCGTCTTCGATATAATAAACATATCGCTACAGCTGCTTTCCGCATAAAAAGCCGTAAAAAGCCATTGCATTTTGCCATTGTTGCCGACAATATCGTTTGCTACTGTTCCATGTTTATATATCGTTCATTTTAGTATTCTATTTGCCATTCAACCTTTCTCTTTTATACACACACTCACACTCCATCTCTCACTCTCGCTCTAGCGCACACATATTAACTCTATATACACTTGCTAAAGCACATAATAATGTTGCAGCACATCAACCACGCCAATGTTATATTTCACAGAGTCGAAAATACACGCAATAGATACATAAAGCGACAAGATACGCATTGAAAATGCGCATACTATGGTACCGAGCCTCGATACACCAAAAACAGAGGAAGAAGAAGCAAAAGTAGAAAAAAACATGAGACTTTTCCCATCGATGGTACATAGCTTTAGTAAATACAACGCAGCAACTTTTCGTCCGTATTGCTGATATTGTCGGAATCGCAATTTTCGTGTCATGTATTTTCATATCACCCAAATATATATTTATATACACTTTGGTAATGTTCTATAGGTATACACAGAGGATGTATATAGAGATATATACATTGTACTGTACAATTTCTATGTTCCGTCATTTGACACTGCTGAATGTTCTTTCGTCTATTTAAAATCGCATAGTGCTGCTGGTGGTGTCGTTTGTTTGTATTTCAATGGCAAAACGATAAAAACAAACTACGCTCGTTTTCGTCAAATGAATTTACGCAGAGCACATTCATAACGTCATTCCATGCCACTATATTTGCCGTCAATGTTAAACTTCATGCGAGCAATTTAGGCTTGTGAGCTGATTTTTATGTGATTTTTCCCATTTTCATCGAATTTTCGTTGCCATTGACGTTGACGATCGACTATTCTTGGGTGCAGTACTACCATATATAATTGACGAAAATTCTTCAGGGTTATTTTCTATATCTCAGTCACTCACTTGCTCTTCGTTTGGTGTGTTTTTTTTCACTCTCATCATCTTCTTCGTTGCCATTTCATTAAATATTTCGTGAACGTTTGCGTATTTTAATGCCGCATATGATGTTTGTAGCAAAAAGCTGTTTAGATTGATTAGTGGTGCCTTTTTTGACTTTGCTTTCTTTTTCTCTCTCTCTTTTCTCTCTCTCTCTCTCTCTCTCTCTCTCTCTCTCTCTCTCTCTCTCTGTTACTCTATCTTTCTCGTTGATCCGTTTTTGGAGTTTGGTTTTTAGCCAAAATCGATTTCTGGTTTAGTCAAACTTACTCGAAAACTGTTTTCTATTTTGCCATACCAAAACCATAAATCCATGTTAATCTTTATAACAATAAATAGAACGAATGATGGAATGAATAGAATTCGAGGTGAAATGTTATTAAGTGTTTCGTTCTTTTTTTTTTGCGTATTGGGACTTTCATCAATTTGAATTTGCATTAGATTTAATTCAGACGCGATTTAATTACATTAATTCGTTTCGATGTGGTTACATTCTCTGGGAAACAATCTTAGTCGGATTAATATTTATAATCATTTCTTCAAGTCATACAATACTAGTGAATAAATGTCTGTTTGTGTTCATGCTTCTATTGTTTTATACATATGTATACATTAACGTTACATATCTTTTGTTATTTATCTTAGAAAACTATGACAAAATTCAGCCCCGAATTCAGCAAACTCACTATTACTGCTTTTGATGTGATTCAAAATGTGTTCGATGTTGGTGTTGTTGCCATGCATATTTGTGAACCACATAGACACTATTCACATTTGATCTTATTGTTATCTGGTAACAAAAGTAAATTGCTTGTTAAATCGCATCAACTTTGAGCTTATGAAATTTTCTACCTAAAAGCATTCTAGTAATTATAAGCGAAAATGTAATACAACGACTGATGGCGCCTGGCATATCTGTGTTTTTTTTTTCTGGGGCAAAAAAAAAAGAACGAACATGAATTTCAAATTTAGTATGCGAAAAAGCTTTGCCATTCCTAAAGGTATGCCAAAACTATGGCGCACGAAATGTTTTACACATACTTTTTATCGCAATATCAAGAAAGGTGATGATGACGATAATGATGATGATGATGATGATGATGATGATGATGACGCCGATGATCAGGGCGTATCTCGGTCAAATAATATAGCTACATAAAATATGCAAATGTAAAATATTCCAACATTCAACAAACACTTGTCGTACGTAATACCAACGCATTATCTCCTGCTGAGAGCAAATATCTCATTGGAGAATGGTTAGAGATAAAAAAAAATAGTGTACAGGTGCTCATTCCGAACCTTTTCTTCTTTAACTCATTTTGCTCACGCATTCAGGAGAAAAGAGCAATAAAAATATTTTTATGTAGAATCTTCGGAATCCACAAGAATCGGAATAAATTTGCATTTGTTGCAACGATGATGTAAACCATTCAATAAGTTCAATATTTAGATTAATTTGAAATAACTAAAATTCCCTGGCGATATGAAAATTATAGTATTCATACAATGTATAAAATTAGAATGGGATTTACAAATGCCATTGGTGTAGTTATTGGAGGGTGATTGTATGCGTCATTTTACAGAATTCCAATAATTCCATCATAGTTATCGATTTAAATGCTTTGAGCGACAATATTCATTTTAATGACAATTTCTCGGTATGGTTCCTTGTTTTATCGAAACGTGATTCTCAAGTTAAATTCAATGTAATTACAAATTCTCATTATAGTCGCAATTCGATCGGAAGTTTTCAACTCTTGGAAATATTTAAAAAAAAAAAAAATCCCCAATTTGAATATTATCATGCATTTCCGAATGTTTGAATTCGTATTGTGACATCAAAGTCATCATTACTTCTGTGAATTTCGGCTGAATGCATTCGGCTGAGATTGGTTTTTCGATTTCAAAATGGCAATGCATCATCACAAGTAAACACACATGCCATGCCATGCCATGCCATGCCATGCAGTTATTATTGCAAAGTAAAATGGTGAATGTAACCATTCTAATTATAAACAAGGCCAGTGCAACAAACCGCCCGCATGAATATGCCCATTTGGTTTTCATAAAATGGTTGCGCGTTAAAAATGTGCATTCCGTTTGAATTGTTTTTCGTTTAAATGTCGACCTATGGCTGTTTCGTCAGCTATAAACGAACCGTAAAAAGTCGAATATAGATTTTTTGTTCTTTGTTCATGTTATTGTTGCTGGTGTTTGGAATGTAATATAAAATGAAAAAGGCACAGCATCGGCAGTCGCACTATTGAAATTCAAATAAGTGTGGGTTATGCACAATAGAAAACTGACATCACATCGAACATTAAAGTCAAGTATATCGTTGCGCGTAAAATTTTTTAACAACAAAATGCAAAATGTTTCGATGCACATTATATTCGATTTTTGTATGTGCACACTGCAGACACACATCAGAATATTTATGCATATATAAAATTCGCACACATATGACAATGCGGGCTATAAAATTTAAAGTAGACAATTTGCTGAAGCGCATTCACATAATTTTGTGGCTTTATTACACGTTTTATGCTGAACATGCATGAATAAAAAAAAAAAAAGAAAAAAAAAAAAAACACGGAAAAAAGAAACAATCATTCGATATACATGTATATATCGGCACGTCATCGCTTCGTTGATTCGCTGAAGCGAAATGATTAAATCATTTGATACAATAATTCACATTTTCAGACCAAAGTGTGTGGCTCATAAATCGATATAAAATACATTATACATATATGTAGAATGCGTGATGAGTGCACAAAATTGCTACACACAGTTCCAAAGCCAATATGGATCAAAAAGACATTTTTATGCATCAAAAATATCGATTTTACTTTACAAAAATTGATATGGTTCATATCACAGTCAGCAGTCAGCAGTCAGTCATCATTTGATGTAAAACACAGCAGCGGGTGAGTGAATCAAAAAAAATTTTAGGAAAAAAGAGAGAGAGAAAGAGACGGAGAGATAGAGTGAGATGTGTCATTTGCATTAAGCACATTTCAATCACATGCAGAAGCCATGGTCTGGTAATGTAACCATATGGCTTCTGTTGAATTCAATCAATTTAATTTTCTTTCATCCATCATGCACACACAAACAAAAACTCAATAAACAGCCATCAAAATAATAATATTCATCAATTGCATTATAAACCAAACAGAAAAACGTTCAGACAGGAATTTATTTTCCAAGCTGAAAATAACTAACGGAATAATTAGATAAGCAAATAGAATTGTGTGTTGTACATATGGGAAAAAAGTGGAGAATTCATCAAAATGATAAAGAAAAAGAAAAAAAAAACGAACTAAAAAGAAAAGCAACAACAGTGTCGTACACGAGCGCACATTTCAAACGCATTTTCAAACATACACAAAAGCATTTCACATTCCAAATTGATACAGACTTATCATACACTTTGCTATGTTCACATAACATTTTCATATTAGATAATGCACGGCGCATTGTATTGTCTTTTGAGCGGCATTTGCCATTTTATTTATTTACTTTATTTTTTCTTTTCTACTGCTCCGTACGCGGAAAGGTTCTGTTTTATAGAACAAACAAACACATGCATACAGAAATGATTGCCATACATTCGTATTTCAATTTAATATGAAATGACTCAAACACAAAGTCGACAATCTAATACGAATGCTATTCCATTGTGCTACAATCGGGTGTGATGATTTTGTCATCACATATAAATGCTGCAACCAAAAAGAATGAAAAAAAAAAAAAACAATGCAAACTCAACCGACCCGAACCGAAGCGAACAAAGAGCATGAGACAGAGGGAAAACATATAGAAGAGAAGAGACCGAAAAAAATACATGAAAAAATAAACAGCACACTTCAATGAGATGAGTCCAACAACAAAAGCGAATATCACACGACAGTTCAGTTCAGTTTGGTTGATTATCATTATTATGATTTTACTATACGATAATATATCATGCATGTACTTGTATATAGTACATAAGACTTAATCTCAACACGCTGAACGGCATCGGCGAGGACGTTTGGTGGAAAATTGGCAACGTAGCACAAAACAACAACGCAACGCACGCTCATACAAGCAATCAAAAGAACGGCAACCAAATACAGCACAAATACACACACACACACACACATATATATATATATATATACACGTTCACACAGCTTTTATGGAAAATGATAATGTGTAACGAAATGAAAACAACAAATGTACGAATAGATATTACGAATTTTTTCTTTCTTTCTCTCTTGTTCACATTCTATATTTTTACGAAATGAGAGAGTTTGCTTAAATTTCTCAACAATTTTTGCTTTTCTGTTTTTCCGTTGTGTACTCCTCCTCACCGTGCAATTGTTTCTCTTTATTTTTGGATACGGCTATGATTTGTTGTTGTTATTATTGTGGCTGTTTGTCGTCGGCAATATCGTTGTCGTTTTCTTTTCTTTTGTTTTTTTTTCTTTCATTATTTCTATTCGTTCGTTCATTTTCTTCGTTGATGAATTCTGTCGCACAGTAACCGTGCACGATTGTACGATATTGAAATGGCAGACTTGTTGTTTTCTTTCTTCGATCTCGTTTTTTCTCTCTCTCTCTCTCTCTCTCTCTCTCTCTATAGCTTCGTTTATGCCTTCATTTAAGTTGCATTCATTTCTCGGTTATTATTGTTTTTCTTTCTTTCTTTCTTTCTTTCATTTAATATTTCGTTCGTATATAAATGCGCTCGCATTTTATTCATCGACTACCGTTCGTAATTACAATTTGTTCTCATATTGAATCTATTGGCATTTCATTATTATTATAATGAATTATGACCATCAGTGCGATGTTTTATAGACTGCTGCCATACAACGGATATTTTACTCAATCATAAGAAATAACGAAATGCGCCTTGAATTTTCTATAAATATGAATGCGATAAAAGTAAAATAATAAGCGCATATCAACGACAGCACATTTTTCATGATTTTCCACTCAATAGAATTTATGTTCACTATTAATATTTCAATAATCAGAATAACAACAACAACAACAACAATAACAAAAATTGGAACACAAATCGATGGAAATATGGATCGTACAAGATAATTGGGGCTGTGTAAAATGAAAAAAAAAATACAAATCTAAATTGGAAATTCTTTTTATGACGAAAAGAAATGATGATTTTATAATTTATCGCAATCAATTTTGGTTGACAAATTGAATTTCGTAAAAATCAATCACATCAAGTCGAATGCATGATACATAATGTATTGCGACAATGTATGGTATATACATTTCAATAGATACAACAACAAAATTTACGTCATATCATAGCAACGATCTAGAATGTTCGTAATATAAAATTAACACCAAAGTGTCTCAGGGGCGGCTATGGAATTTGGAATTTAGAACGCACTGTGTCGTAACACATTTATGCAAAATTGGGCTCATTTGAATAATTCCAAGTCTCACTTTTTATTCATTCACCTTGACGATTTTCAAATTATTGCTTTGATTAATTTGATTGTATTCTTTTTTGTTCCTTTTTTTTCTCTATAGGTAAGTGTGAAGTGCCATAACCTCGCTCGATTTCTGAACAAATTTCTTGTGCGAAACTCACGTCGAATGTGAAGGGGTCAATATCGGAGTTTTTTTCCCTTTCGTTTGATACATGCGATTATATATATATTTACCATTCTCAATAATTTTTTTTATGAAAAATGTAAGTAATAATGATCGTCGCTCGAAAGCACTTTTCTGACTAGTTTTATTTTTATCATAATCATCATTGCTATTAGATTTGCATTGTTCGCTTGCCCTCTATAAATCTCGACTTTTAGTTTCTTATTATATAAATCGCACGTTCATTCAACTTCAAATGATGAACAATAGAGAGAAGCGAAAAAGGAAAAAAAAAAAAAAAACAAATCAAATCAACGCATTAAATGATGACTATCATATTATTATTATTTTTTTTTGCGCGGGCACAGAGTCTAAAAGTCAAAAGCACAATTTGATACCTGCCATTCGCCAAACAAAAGTAAACGTAGTTATGCAATCGTTTGAATTGAGTTGTTTTTTTTTTCTTTTTAAATTTTGTTTGTGTGTGAATTATTCAAGGTTTCCATCAGTTCAATTTTCCGCTGTAAACTAAAAACAGTCAATCATTCATTTGTGTTGTTGTTGTTGTTGTTGGTTTTTTTATGTTTCTTGATTCATTCTTCTTCAAACGTAAACTAATAGTTATTTGTTCGTTGTTTGGGAAAATGTTCAACCGTTCCCTTTTTCAAGCGAGTTTCTCGTTAAACTTTGAACAATTAAGAAAACAATCGTTTAGCCGATTAGTTGGTTATTTTTCTCTTGCCATTTCTGTTAAATGTCTGATAAAATTAAGTTTTCATTTCACATATAGGTGTGCGTGTGTAATGTGTATATTATATACATTTCAAGATTATGATGTATAACAAATCGAAAATATGTATCAATTTAGGTAAATTGTGAATATTGTTGTTGTGAAAATGCCAAAGTAAATCGTTAGAACGTGATTTCTCTTATTTTTTTTTTCTTTTTTATCAACGACGTTAAATGCGAACAAATTATTTGGCATACGTGATCAGATTAAAACTCTTAATCTTTTTGGCAGAAAGGTCTTTCAACCAATGAACATTTCTCTAAATTTTATTTAGACAATAAGATTATTGCCTGCTGGTTTTGATATCGTCATTGGCACAAATTCATTCGAACTATGCGTATGTGTATATGTTTACTATACATAAACAAGTTTTAAGCGCAAAAACCGAATTCGATTTAAATTGGAAACTATAACTAATGTTTTAATGTTAAGCGCGTTAGCACATTTATTGGCCGGGTAACAGTCAAGCGCACATTATATACGATGAAATCAAGTAATTTTAGTGAATTCGCATTGATTAAATAATGTGCTTGTGGATATATGTTGTGTTTTGTTGCGCAAAATCACAAAAGCGCTTGAACATGTTATGCGAAGAGAGATTATTTGAAGTGCTCTTGAGAATGTCTTCAGCTTGTTCTCTTCCAAGTTGAGATCAAATTTGGTTTCGTATCAACTTCAAAACCAATATGGTAACGATGACGCGCCCTATATGGAAACTCGTTTTAAACTTTACTTGGTTGGTTGGTTGGTTGGTTGGTTGGTTGGTTGGTTGGTTGGTTGGTTGGTTGTATTTAAGTCCTCAACATGGATTTCAAAACATAGAAGAGTATTCTGGTTTTAAACTGTATTTTTCATTTCTTTATCGTTTACATACTTTGATGCAGAAAGTCATCATTTTCATAAATTTTCTATTCGAAAAAACTTTCTGTACCATAACACACTATCATAAGGTTAACGAATTACTTGCTAGCAAACTGACAAACAAACTGAAAGAGAGAAAAAAATAAGAAGAATATAGTATCTCAAGTTGGTTGCTCCAAACCAATATTTACAATGAAACGAAAAGAGAGAAAACAAGAAATCACTTGATATGAATGTTTTAACAGGCATTTAATAAAAGAACAATTTATGATGGGGCTTTAAAGCCATATATGAGGATTGCGTCGTGAATATTATGTGGCGGAATACCAATGAAATGCAATTATTGTTTATTATTGACGTTGCGTTGCGTTGATTTTTGTGTTGCTGTTGTTGTTGTTATTGTTATTTTTACATCAAATATATATTATTGTAGTTCCAAAGTATTTTCGAACTGCAATGAACGAAAATACAACAGCAGAAAAATGAAAGAAAATACAATGAACACTCACCCAAACTTGAATTATGTATCGAATTAGTATTGCAATGATATTGTTGCAGTCTTTCTGGTGTGGCTGCGTGTGCGTGTGCGTGTGCGTGTACATTTTGATGATTCTTTCATCCGTGAATTTTTTATGTGCTAATTAGTAATTCTGTTTACGCTACACATGCAATTACATGTTAAAATGATTTCGGTCATTGACCGAATGTCGTTTTATTTTCGTATCTGGTTTCTTGATTTTAACAATTCCATTTCTCTTTTTCATCAATTTCTAATGCTAATAATGGAAAGCAAGCACAAGAAATAAAAGATGATGAAGAATTAAATGAAAAAGAAGTAGAAGTGGGAAATGAAACGCATTTGTTAATGTCATTGTGAAATAAAATTCGATAAGATGCGAAAATTGAAGACAATTTCCCAAGAAGACACTCCCTGTTGGAGAACATTCATCCCACAACATTTAAAACTCACTTCAAACTGAATTTGATTGAATCAAGAGCAATGTTGAAATCCATTACATTTCTTCTCTCGCTTTAATTTGGTCAAATTGTGCTTTTCATCAAAATTAAAGTCACTGACCCGGGCTCTCTAAATGGTGATCAAATAATAAATCTAGCAAAATGAACAAAAGAAACAACAAAATACACAGAGACACAATCATAGTCACAGCCACATTTACAGTCACAACGAATAGAAATGGTCATTTGACACCGTTTTTGGAGTGTAAAAATGATGTGAACACGCTTTCCAGTGACTAAATTCAATACTGTAAATTTACTTTGCCAATTCACAGCGACAAAGTATCTTGCAATGACATTTGATCATTGTATCGCAAGTTTCAATGGAATCATGCTTTTATCATGCTCATGTTCTTGCTCTATCTCTTGCTAATATGATGATATTAAAAAGGGTAAGTTATCGTCATTACTTCAACAAAAGATTTGCTAAAAGCAGTCTGTTTGCATTGGAGTCTTTGCTCAAGTGTTTGTTTAGTTGCTTATTATCTTGTTCGTTGCCTTTTTTTTGGTAATGAACATTTCAATGCACTTGTTAAACAGTGCTTGCTCTTGATGAATAACATGCAATGCAATGCAATACGCAAAGAAATTACTCAAAATAGTTGTGAAATTGCTTAAATAACTAAGAGACAAAAAGTAATAGCATAGAGAGATAGCAAACGATGCGAATTGGCCCGAGAGAATATTGAATTTAAAATGCATTTCATAAATTGATATTACATTCTCCTTTGTTTGTCTCGTTGACATTGAGCATTTGGTTTTTGTTAATATTTTTGCAAAGCAAATATATCAGATCTTGTTCATGCAATCGGACAATATGCGAATAAAAAAGAACATTTGACCCGACCGACGACAAGATTACAAAAAACGACCACTAAAATGAATTATATACATCTTGCTTTTGAAGAATGCTATTGATTACATAAATGGCAGACATTCTGTCTGTGCTAGTGTTGTGCTGTGCTGTTTTTTCTATTCTTTTTTTGTTTTGTTATTTTTGTCGGTGTGCCAAAAACTATGAATTCACCAATTACCACAATCCATACAATACATACAATGCACACAACAGAAGACCATACATATTTGTGTGCATTTTATAGCTACAAATAACAAGTATGTCGAGTTTTTTTGCTCAATTCAATCGCATATTTTTTTTTCTTTTAGTTCTAGCTCGAATGTTGATATGCTTGCCATTGTTACTGTCGATAATTTTCACTTCGTCACAGTTGTGCTGATGATCTTTAACATTTTATTTTATACACAATTGCAAATGTGATTCGACCCCAGCGGCAGAAAAACGACTTTTACGACGAATGCTGCAAGTAATTTTAAGAAAAAGTTTTGACGTATTTGTGATTCAAACTACTGCATACCCTAAGTTAACTTTCATTCTGTCCCTCTCCGCTTTGTCCACTATGGTTCTCTTCATCTCTTTCTGTCCTCATGGCTGTGTACTCGTCAACACTAAGAATATACATTGTATCACATTTTGTGTGAGTTGTGATGAAATCATTATGCCAGAAGGTTTGAGTCTCAAATGAAATACGGATACAAATTAGAGGAAAAGAAAACGAACTCATTTAACGATGTAACGAGCAGATAGAATTGCCTTTTGGGATAAAGTAAAAAAGTAACAATATACAAATACAAATACAAATATATTGACGCAGCGAGAGATATTCACGATTCAAACTTATTTTTTTAGAGCCAAAGCACCAAAGTTGCAGTGCTAAAAATCAGCATTGCGGACGAATAAAATGCAAGAAAGCAATGCACATAAAGCTCGCACAGTTTTCCCCAGTGAAATTGTTGTTCCATTTTTCTCTCTTTCGATCGTTCGCATCCTTTTGCCTCTCTCTCTCTCTCTCTCTCTCTCTCTCTCTCTCTCTTTCTCTTCATCTATCTCCATCTCTGTATCTCCTACTTGTCGTTCATCTCCGGGGCAAATTGTGATGAAATAAGCATAATTTTTTCCCTTTGCCCTGTTGGGAAATGTGACACAGTTTATTGAACATTCTTTAATCATTAAATACAATCAATATAAGAATTAACTTGAATTCTTCAATTCTTTTTTCGGTTCATTCGAATTCGTAAATGACTTAATCATTGTCTTCAAGCCTTGGGTATTACATAAATTTGAAATATTTTTCAACTTGTCGAGTGATTTGAGATCAAAAGTTTCGGGTCGATGAGCGAGAGAGAAAGTCCAAAGAGAGTGAAAAAAAATTGATAATATTCCCATAAATTGTCGGAAACATATCGGTGAAATATGGTTGCGGAAGCATATGATGGATAAATTGCACACTTTGTGCCCGTTCGTTGTTTATTAACGACAATCGGAAACAATGATGCACAAAGCTGTTTTTTTTTTTCTTTCTTCCTTACAATTTGTTTTATACACCAAAATCGATCACATGCTGCTTTTTCAACTCGACAATTCGAATTAGAATAGGGCCCAAGTTGCACATAAAATATTTTTGTTTTGCACCTGCTTCTATGTGCCAGCAGCTTTTCTTTCCAATTCTATAAACACTACATAGTATCCAATTACCCAGTCAGTGCACTAATTTCAAAGTTGGAAAAATGTTCGCCATGTAATTCGATCTGATGACAAATGGATAGAATGTATTTAAATATTATGTGCGACGTTCGTGTGAGTGAGTGTGTGTTCAGGGCACTGACATTTTTCTGACAGTTTCACTTTATCTAGTTCATCAGCAAATACAAAGCGACCGTCATTTCATTACATTAATTTTCCCTTTCGGCTTTGCAATGGCAATAACGTCTAATATAAAATATCATCATTCTGTGGAGCCAAAACAGAATACAGGCGCATTATATTAAAATAGTTTGATGATTTTGCGGTTATGCCGTTTTGTATTTTAACTGTGGCGGTGTTGCTGCTGCTGCTGCTGCTATCGTGAATAAGCAAGTATCATAAACGAGCATTAAAACTGAATTGGATCTCTTGGTGCCGCAAAATTTTCAACAGATAAATGAGTAATGTATAATTTCTAAAATGTTGCTCGTTTCTTTCATTTTAAAATTGTCTGTATGTATTTGTTTCTTTAATGCATATTGTATAATTTTGCTATTGTTGGCATCAACCAAACTCCGTCTATAATTACATTCGGGTAGAATTCACATCTTGTTTACTTTGCAATTTTAAAACATTCTTTATCGCAGCAATATGAAACAGACAAAACATCATGGATGCACACAAAACTCTTCATTTTTCTCTCCCACTTTGGCATATTCTTCGCATGATTTCACAGAAAATGCGCCCCATACAAAAAAAAAAAAAAGAAAAAAAAACACACTAACACCAACACTACATACCCATTCAATAGCAGTGAAAGATAACAAGTCTGACGAATCCGTCAAGTGCCTTGTCATGCCAATTAACTGAAAATTTAACTTTTCAAACGGGCTTTTATTTACTTTGTTGGCAGAATTAACTGTCTAAAAAGGAGAAAATGAAAAAAAGAGAACACCATCTCAGCAATTGTTTTAATGTGCACAGGCTAAGACTATCTTGCTTTATTCGCATTTCTTTTCCCAGTTTTTGTTGCTGTCTGTTTTTGGTGCTGATCTTTTTCATTTTGCCTTCATTTTTGGTTGCTCTTCTTCTTCTACATCTTTTTCGTCTCTTGAGTTTGGAAAAACTTTCTTGCGAAATGATGACGTTAGATGTGCGTTTGTTTTTGTCTAGATCTAATTTGAATATGTGATGTTGCTTAAAGATATCTGATTCAGCGTATTGGCGCCATATTTCTGTTGTTTTGGTCACATTTTGTGCTTGCGTATCGATGGAAACAGCAAAGGCGTGACTATATAAAAACCAATTCACCAAAAGAAATCAAAAATCCCGCAAAATACATACCATAATCATTAAATTGCATTTCTTTCATTTCGTTTCATCAATTTGAATCACAAATTCACCGTCATAAACTATTCCAAAATGAAAAAAAAAACTCAAATAAAGGCACAAACGAAAAGAAGGCGAAAAAAAAACGCTCAACTAACTGAACAATTTTTACCGTGAATAACATGATATTTGCATTCAAAAGGGTTCTTTTCGCCATGTTACTCATGAGATTTAAATCAATATTCATTGGCTTGAGCGTTTGAGTGTCTTCTTCAGTGAAGAAAGATAGTGCTTTTATTACCCACTAAAGAAAATTATATCAAATACAGAGAATGTGGCATTAAAAATTAACATTTTGCCATGTTTTTCAAACCAAAAACCCATTTGGTATTCTTGTTATTCAGTTTTTAAGTTGAAGACAATGTCATTCACAAGAACAATAAATGAATAAACATGTTTTCAAAATGAATTTGAATTTAGTTTGATGACCAGTTGTATACGATTGATTTTGATTATTCTCAAAACAAATAACAAAATAACAAAATCTATTTTTATTTTATAACATTTACAGACCAAATCGAGGTTACGTTGAACATTATTGCTGAAATGCTAGCATTTTAAAACACGATTTTGGCAAAAATAACATTTTAATTGATTTCCCACGAACTTTGACTCTTTTTCATACACATACACACAAAAAACAATTCGTACTAATTCTATAAAAATAGCATATAAAAATAAACATTCGATTGAACAAAATAACTAATTTCATGCATTTTTCTCTCTTTTTCGTTTCAGGTAAATATTTCATATTCAAATTGAAATGGAATCCGACCGCTACAGAGAATTTTTTCATCAATTTGTTGATTTTGATTAGTGAATATTATCACTAAAATTAAACAAAAATGAAATATTCAAATGTCAATAACTCGCGATCTTACCAAATGCAATCGAACAAATATTCCAAATTGATTTATTAAATAAATTTTTTTTGTTCATAATTTATTTCACAATTCAAACGTTACGTTCAAATTAAATTCACACATTTCACTCTAAATTTCCGTTTTGATTGACAATTATTAATATTAGACTGTGAATGTGTATGATTTGTATGAATGTTTAAGTGTTTAAATGTTTGATTATATGAATTTCTGAATCCCTAAATGTATATAAATGTATAATTTCTGCTTATTTGAGTTTAAAAGTTGACAATATAAAATGAGAAGTGACATTTTGAACTATGCTTTATAATTGATTTGATCTGAAAAAGTTATTTAAAGCATTTTAAATGGGATAATTTAAAGCATAAAACACGTTCCATATTGATCTAATTTTTGTTTAAATCAAATTGAAAGCGAATGGCATGGTCTTTTGAAATGGCACCTTGGTTGATGCATTATTATTCTGTGGGATAGAATGAAAAATGATATTTTAAATGAGAATCTATGTTCAATTAATAATCAATTTAAAATTGGAGTATATTTTTAGCAAAAGCAATGTTTTCACTCTATTTGAAATACACTATTTCTATTCAAGTGTCGTTATTTACATTCATAATTCAGCTAGTGCTCGACATCAAAGTTCTTCTTTTTTTTTCTATCAATTATTTATTTATATCGTGCATTTATTTTCTGCATTATTTTCATTTTCATATTGAAGCTTTATTCTGTTATTCACTGCATTACTCAATTTAATTTTTTTTTCTGTTTCTATTCTTCAGTTCTATTTTCTGTGCTGGCATTTATTGTTTGTGTAAATTATTTGCGCTCGTGTGCATCACTGGATTTGGTAAACTATGTCGAGACAATGGCAAATGGTCGAGCACTAGCGAACTTTAATGTTTTTTACACTTTCTTAATGCATTTTTCATGATTGCGTCTTTGCTTCGTTTCGCAATTTCTGTTGCTTTCCGGTTTGAATTTGAACAATTCATATTGTTGTGAATGTGTCTGTGTGTTGCCTATTTTTGATACCACTTAGTCGATAATTATTTTTCCATTAGTAACATCATCAGCAAATGTATTTTTATATTCAGTCAATTTTTTTTTTTTTTTTTTTGTTTATTCGTTGTCGTTATTTTGCTGCTTTTTATGCAGTCAATCCCACATCACATTTGAAACGCCTACAAATTCATCACAAATCTGCAATCAAGTTTTAAAGAGAAAAAGAAAAGAAATGATAAAATAGGAAAAGAGAGAAATAAATGTTCTAGTGTGTGATATCTCATCATGCACAATGTTTGAAAATTATCAACGTCTCGTGCATTTTGCTATAATTTCAAAGTGTGTCATTTGCAGCAAAACGAAAATGAAATCCATTCATTTTGTAGAGCAAAGTTGGCATCGAAACCAAACATTCGCGGCGGCCAAATAAATCAATGTGCTCCATGTATTGTATTTTGCAATATTTGGCTTCTCCACACATACTTGTGTATAACGATGAAAATGTAAATAATCGAAAATTGAAGTGCTTTATAGTTGTTCAAATGTTGACCATTACGCAGAATTTAACCAACATAGTTTTTTTTTTTTTTTTTTTTTTTTGGTAAAATCGTTGATTTTTCCTCCTCTACTCGCACCGGAAAGACACATCACAGACAGTTTGTTTTTAAAGAGCGATCCAAATGATTTTATTTTTGGTTTAAAAGAGGGAGTTTTTCCAAATGATAAGAGAAAACTTGTCCGAAATGACAAATACACGAAACGAACGCATTCAAGATAAATTATTTGTTATTTACAAAGCTTTTTACTTGTATCCTCATTTCTGTCCCTTTTGGGGCTTGCTGTTTATTCTTACACACATCATGTCAAAACCTGAATAGCAAAATAAAACAAATAACGATAATAAAGAGAGAAAAAAATATGCGCATGAAAACGGGAATGCCTCTCTTTTTTACGCTTTTAATAGAATTGATTTCGTCGCTCTATCTCTCTCTTTCTCTCTCTCTCTCTCCCTCTATCCCCCCAAGAGATATCTTTGTATGTTTCTGTTTGTTTATTTGAGTTTGAGAATGCGCGGGCAAACGGGCGATGTCAACGTCAAGGTTGTCTGAAACACTTAAGTTACATTTTCATTGTTTGTTATTGTTATTTTGTTATATGTATGAATTTCAAAGATACATTGGGCTGCGAATGCGGGCAAATGTGTGTGATGTGTAAATGAATTTGTATCGGTTTGGTTTGGTTACTGATGTCATCATCACTTGGCCCGATATTACAAATGTGTATATACACTGTACATAAATTAATTGTATTGGGGCTTATGTGTACGTCACATTCTCATCTATTATTTATTCATTATTATTACAGTCTATTTCCCACTGTTACAATGTCTCATGATTATTTTACTATCTGCCTTTTTGTTTCCTCTTTTTCTATTTATGTCACTGTCTCTTTCTATCATTCAATTGACACAACGTATTTTAATTCGAATAAATGTTTTCAACATTTGTGATGCACTTTACTGTTACGAACCTTATCATTTTTATACTTTTTTTTTCCTCTTAATTTTGTTTCAACGAGTCTCTCTCACACTCTATATCTCTTGAAATGATTGAAATTCATCGGGCACAACCGCACACTTAATCGTTGTATAGACACATCGAATGATTCTTCAATGAATTTCCATTCGATTGAAGTCGACGCAGCTAAAAGAGAGAAAAAACCAAACAAATATTTCAAATTTGTGTTCGTACACAGCCACAATAAAGGGAATTTCAACGTAGAAGCAAATAATGATCGGTTTTATTTTATTTGATTCCCACAATGAAAATTGTGTGTGTGTATGTGTGTGTATGTGTGAGTGTGTGTGAGTGTGTGTGAGCCTGTTGTCGCATCGAATTGACTAATTCTCTCAATTTGAATGGATGTTTTCTTTCCTATGCTAAATTTAGTGCATTTTTTCCGTTCGTCCATTCGTTCATATTGTTTATTATCGCTTTTGTAGTATATTGATGTTTGCGTAACTGCCTGACTCATACACCTGGAAATGTTGAATCAACAGCAGGTGATCAATATACAGACAACAATCAAATAGAGTTTCACTCATTTTTGTCGATGTAAAAAGTACATTGAATTTACCCATTTCGTTTGATCACAAGTTGTTTGTCAGTGGAATTTTATATATAGAATTCGAAAAAACAAAAAAAATATTACATAAAATATTTCCACTTGAGATACGTCACAATATGACAAATTCTATTCGAATCGTATCAATAACGCATGACTTTTCCTCTCTCTCTCTCTCTCTCTCTCTCTCTCTCTCTTTCTCTTTCTCTCTCTCTCTCTCTCTCTCTCTTTCTCTTTTCACTCTTTCTCCATTCAGCATTATTGATTTGATTAAAAGGACGAACTGGCATTTTCATTTGTTATTCCAATAGATTTTGTACGATTGAAGTCAATACGAAAATTGAACAAAAATATCGAGAAAGGTTAACTGCAGCACGATCCCATTCGCATTCATTACATATTAACTAAACTTGGAAGAGTTCAAATGCTTTCGTGCCTCATGGTCATGCACGGTCTTATTAAATTTTACCTCAACCGTCTTTCGCTTTTTCTATCATTCGCTCAGCTACACTTGACATGTACATTGTACACTTCAAATGACGACGCATTATGCTTATATCTTCGTTCTTCAAGCCTATTTAAGTGGAACTTAAATAAGCTAGGTGATCGAGCAAGTATTACATAAGCCGAAGATGAAAAAAATAATGCTATTTACTTGCCTACATGGATCGATGGAATGGCAACAACATGGATCGAATCTTTGTCATAAAAATGGAGTAAATTCCATGTCGCATGGGATTTAATCTATGTTTTTTGATCTCAAGCGATTATAATAATGGCAATGATGATAAAATAATGCTCAGAGGCGGAAAACAAAAAGAGTCAATGCGATATGATCATGCACCAAACACACTCAAACATTTATCCGTTTAGAGTGGGCTTCGAAATAAATGAATTTGAACAAAATAAGCTTGAGTTTTTATAATTCTCTCGCTCTTCATATTTCTTTCTTTCTCTTTGTGTGTATATGTGTATGAGTCAATGTTGAGTGACGATTTTAGATGTATTATAATAATCTTGTTGAATTCTATTTGAAAGTAAGGCGATTATTCAACCCTTTTTTCATCTTTCGTCTTGTCTCTTGCGATCTGACAGTCATCTATCCAATCATTCTAGAGTCGATGCATCAGCCTCGAAAAATATCACTTGTAATTTTAAACACAATTTGTTTGAAATGAAATTGCCAACTCATTCGATTTGTTGAAAGGAAGAGAAAAAAAAGCAAACAATAAAAAAAAGTGTTGTGCAGAAAATGCGCACAATAAAATCAGAAAACCTTATCATCATTGATTACTCTTCCACTTCAAAACAATGCAATTACAGCAAAATTGTACATTTTATTCAATATTGTAGCAAATAAACAAAGATATATCAAGCTTCAGATTTAAAATGATGACTTTCTCATACTACGATTTTTACTGATTTTTGCGATGAAATTTTCGTGTGGGCAACGGATTGTTCTATAATAAAAGCTTAAGGGGGCTTTTTTTCAACTCTACAGGCAAAAATGTTTAAAAATTATTCCAATTGCAATTTTCATTTAACCGAATACGTACGTTGTACAATTTCATTGTTTGTAGCTATTCGAATGCGAACCAAAAGCGCTTTAATTTTTCTTGTTTTTCCATCATCTCTCTCTCTCTCTCTCTATCTCTATCTATCTATCTCTTTCTTTGTCCATGAAAATGATACATTTATTCCACACCAAAAAACACATAATTCTCTTCCATATTTTGTAATAATTTTTCGTGAATGCTCCGCTTCCTACGGATTCTGTGCTCGTTCTCTATCTCTCTCAATCATTCTCAACCTCACTTAAATGGCTTTTTTCATGTATATTTATATTTTTATTTATACTTTTGTACATATATATGTTTTATGTAGACTTTCGGCTCAAGTCAGATATTCATAAATACGGCAATTATTTATGCTTATGTCCAGAAACTAACAACGAAAATTGCTTTATTTTGTATATAAATTGCATTCATTTTGGTCACAACATGGCAAAAATTACGGCAAATTTTATGCTCTGTATGAAAAGAGCTGCAATGCATAAGTAATTTTTGTTTCCATTTATTTTGAATTGAAAGTTTTTAGGCTGCTTATAATTTTCATTTACAAATCTAATTGAAACGAAAACTTGATTTTAAACTTTACACAGTACAAATAATGATGACCACTTTAGCCGATTTTCACGCCAAATGATCCAAGCATCCTGGTTGTTTTAAAGTTTCAGTTGATCATTTTTCAAATGAACATTTTGGAATACAACCATGTTCGATGTAATTAAAAATAATGCGCCGGAAAAAAAGGGATCGGTTTGGAGACAAAGTTTTGCTCGTGCTTAGAATCAAAATATGGAGCATACGATAAATGAAGATATTTTTAGATAAATAAATTTGATATTATATTTATGCAAAGTATGAGAAGAAAGAAAGACAAAAATTCAGCGGCTGCTTATACATTTAGATGCTGGCCATACATTATATACATTTTTCCATACAACATTGTATATAAGGTGGAAAATGCTTGCCAAATGATAAAATGTGACTACATACCGGGAATGAGAAAAGGGCATAAAATAAAATAGAGACAATTTGATGAATACATTTTGGATTCTTATCATTCGTTGCGAATGCGAAATAGCTACGGGACAAAATGTTATTCACCCAAATGAATAGACACCAACACAAATGGTTGAAATGGTAGAAATGTGCGCTGAAGGACAGTTTCATGCTTATATTTACATTTACATTGTGCGTATAGTTTATCACAAGAAAGAGAGAGAGAAACAGAAATGGAGTGTGAGAATTTGAGAGTAAAATGAGATAAAGTAAAGAGAAAGACGTAGATAGAGCGTGTCTAACGAACTCATCGTCGTGCCCGGCTAGAAATTTGCAATTTATATTGAATGACATAGAATTTGGAGAAGGCTGCTATAAGGAGCGAACCTAATCAAATTACATAAACATTCACTGCTATGTAAAATGTTAGCATCGACAAGACAATCTATGTATACGAAAAACACAGCAAGAGTTCCAAAAGTGCGAGAGAGGAAAAATCGATTAAATTGCCTGTATTGTTATTGTTGTTGTTGTTATTTTTCATGTTTTTTCCTCTTATTCTTTATATACGGCATTTCAAAATATCGTTCACTTTTATTGTTCTAGTTTGTGGTTGTTGTAGGCAAAAGTTATGTTAGTCCCTTCAGTCACCCGCCAACACATTCAATGCACCGTTGTGCGGCGTTGAACCAATAACTCGAAACACGATGAAATATAAAACGGAACAAACCGGCATTTCAAGAGGATACGAAAAATAAGAAAAAGAAGAACCTGAAATAAAACTCTGCACTGATTCATCAAAATTGTTATTCAACGCCATTGGAACGGGGCCCATGTTTAGATGAATCGCCTTTTTTGTTGTGGCTGCTGCCAGATTTTATGGCATGTGCGTGATTTTCGAAATAAATTGTACGGATCATAAAATCGACATTCACATCAAATAGTGCTGAAATATTTTTGAAACATCAACTACGACTAGCATTTGATACAAACCTTTTTTTTCCGAGCATATCAAATTTCTTCCTTTTTAACTAATTGTTATGCTAATGATGATGAATTCAATGAGACGTCATTAAACCAACACACATTTTAACTAATTTTTTTTTTCATTAGACACATTCATTTCATGCGAGAAATGGATGAGAGGAAAAATAGACAAAAGAGTTTACTCGTAATGAAATAACTTCAGGTGAAGGTTTGAACAATAAAAAAAGAACTATTTTTCAACCGAAGCTGTAAAAAATGCGAAAAACTTTGTACAGACAAAAATTGAAATCCTCGGAAGTTTAATTAACATTCATGTTCATCAACGAAATCCGAAAAAGAACAAAAAAAAAATATCCCTTTTTACCTTTTGTAAATCACATCATCTATTTTTACCATGTAAATGTACCAATAGAAATGGAATACATTACAATAGATAACAAGCGGCAATTTTGTAATTAAAACTAACTTTTGCAAACGACGTGTGCACGCAACAAAATTTATGAATGCGAATCTAATTTCCCCAAGGCCATTGAATCGAATTTGTATGTTTTTATTTGTGCTTGTATGTATGTGTTCTTCAGCGTTGGCAAGTTTGTTACCCGCGTTTCAATCCAGTAGAGTTGTCATCGACATCGTTGCCACGCACATGCAATTTTCTGTGTCGCAATCATTCATGCGACAATATTATTTTGTTTTTTGTTTCTGTTTTTGTTCATGTATGCATAAAAATGTCGGAGAATTTTCAAACTACATCCAATTTTTTGTCTTTCGCTTTCTCTCTTTTTCTCTATATTTATGCTCTTGCTCATACAGCGTTGATTTGTTTCTGCCTGTATTGTTCGCAATTTCTCATTCATTTTGGAATTGTTCCATATATGCTACGCGCTGATGATTCGGTGACATTTCACATGTTATTTTCTATGAATACACGGACAAAATAGACAAAACACTTGGGCCAAAAGCAGCCCAGAAATGTATGTGTGAAAGGTACACAAATTTTCAGATAAAACTGAAAACAGAATGTAATTGGAAAGAGAATTACGCATAACAATGTTTTTATGACAGTGAAATGTGACATTTTTTTTTCATCGTCTCTCATCGTGGTTTGCATACAATTTTTTTTCTTTGTATTCTGGCATTCATATCAGTTAGCAGTAACTATGTTTATGGCTCGTTTGATATCAACCATAGAAACTATTTCCATCCATTTGTCCATAATTGTGCGATGAAATTTTTTTGCATTTACATTGTATATCGAACAGACTGTCAATTCTTCTTGCAACTGACTGTAATCATTTTTGATATTATCGGAATTGTATTTCAAATATCATGAATGAAATGAAATGAGAATGTATAACTTTTTGTTATAAAATGACAGGAAAGCCAAGCCAAGCCATGTCAAACAAAACAAGCTCCAATCAGCGGATATTATCATTTCACCCGCATCGACGAATTGTGTTCTGAAAAAATAAAATGTGCATCGATTTCACGTGACAATCGTTTTCACATATACAATAATTGAATGTACAGATTTGCAAATGTGAACTCTTCGGGTTCAATAGTCTTTTTGCTTTAACGCATCTTGTTTGTCATGACTGAAGACAATTGAACTATCTATGGATGTCACCTACACTTCTAAACTCCATAATGTGTCACATCATTTGAAACCATATCAGCATGACATTGCGACTTACAATCGCTAAAAACAATTTCAATATTGAATCGCACAAAATTGAAATGTTATTCCAATTTTACGACTCTTTGAATTCAAACACATTTTACCGAAAAAAAAAAAAAAAAAAAATACAAAACTAAATATTTTTTTTTTTTTTTATTTTCTATTCACCAATCATGCAAAAATTCATAATTCATATCCATTTTGTCATTTTATTTTTCTCTCTTTCTTCCTCCAATATAGAATAAACGAATCATTTCCTACATTTTACTTCAGGTCAGTACACATCACTTTACATTTTCATCATTTTTTTTTTGTATCTGTTTTGTTTTGTTTCGTTGTGAATGTGATGTATTCGTATTTTGTATTTTGTTTATGTATGACCGAACATTTTGTGTGTGTTTTGTGTGATTTTGTATTGTACTTGTTCAGAAATTGTGTGCTCTCTGTAGATGAAAATATGTTGAATTAAAAAAAAGCTTTTACGCTTAAAATTATGAATGCGGTGTTTTAATACGGTCACTGCATTCTTCCAACATAAAATGGAATCCATACGGGAATAAGGCTCGAAAAATCATAATGAATATTTATGAAAAATCATTATAATACACTAAATGCCAATCGGTAGGCTAAAATCAAAATGAGAAAACCATTTTCAATTCGATGCCATTTTTAAGCGCATTGTGTTTTTTTTTTTGGGTAAAAATACTGAAAATCTACATTTTACAATATAAATTAAATGTTCAATTAAAAATAATAATTTAGAAAATGAATTTATTATTGAACGTATCATCGTCTTGATGTAAAGCATCGCCAACTTTGTTGCACATACAATTATTGTTTGTAATGTTTGCATGTTTGTGATTCATTAGTGTACGATAAATTCTACCTATATTAAAACATTCATCCTTCGTAAACATGGTGTGAATATTTTTTTATTCGATAGAATGCAATATTCAATTTTCCATTATGGAAATTTAATGAAGATTATGGAAAAATTTACCGCAAAATTTAAATAAATGATCAAAAATTACAATTCTTGATGATCTGAGTCGTTGGTTAATGCCATTTTGATTGACTTATAACCAATTAATTATACTTGTCTATTTTTAACTGACAATTATTAGCATATTTGAACAAAAATACAAGCATTGAGATGTGAGGTTTTGTAACTTCTGTCCAACTCTACCACATAAAATGAAATCTACAAATATTTTGTTTATGTTGAACATTCATTTATAATTGTTTATTAATGTGGACTTTTCTGAGCAAAATATAATTGAAAATACTTTACCAAAAATAAAAAAGAAAAAAGAAAAAAGAACCATGAATAATACATTTTGCCGTCATCATCATAAGTGTTCATTGAAAAATATGTGGGAGAATAAAAAAAAGAATACGATTATTACCGACTATGAAAACCTGTGATCACCATAATGACACATTCAAAATGCAGTACATGTATCTATGTCAATCAGCCGCCTAAAAAAAAAAAAAAAATGATACGATTTCTTTTTTTCAAACTCGGCTCCAAACGATTGTGTTTCGTTTTATTATTAAACACATTGTGATTTGTATTTTAGCCGAAGTTATTATCATGGAAATCGATAAAACAAGTTGCCACATGGAATGAATGGATATCTACTTGCGGGGGTCCGAAATTAGTGCCTGGTTTCTATGAGACCGGAACAAGAACCTCAGCTATGTACTCTGAGTACATTGAAAATGTGATGAAATATAATTTGTTGCCTATCAATTTTCGAATATATACTTGCAATCGAAGTGCTATCACATTTTTTCTACGTCTTTCCATTTCAAATTTTTTTTTTTCTCTCGTGCATTTCGTTCATTTGTTCGGAAATCGTTTTGGCAAAAAGGTTTTTCCATATCTTTGAGAATTTCAATTATATCTTATATTCAATATGGTTGCTATTGTGTATTCGATTAGACGACATTAGATGATGACAACCTATCAAAAATTTGGTCTATTGAAAGAATAAACACAATGTGATTGAGAGTCCAAAAAAAAAAATGAAGCTAAAATCCACTCAACGGAATAAAATGGAACAAAATAAAACGGAACGGAACGAAAAAGAATGAAATAGAACACTATGATTGAAATGTTTGTCATTTTATCCACATTGAGTGTTGAAATGAAAAAGATGTACATAAAATCATAATTCTGGGCGTACGCTCAATCGATTTTCTTATTTTATACGAATCGACATTTTACTGGGACTATATTGTTTAAACTTTACATAAATAAATTCAAGAATTTTTTCTTACAAAACTTCGATCGGATAATTAGAAATTCCTTTGAGCATTGCGTGAACTTTATGTCGTGAGCTCAACTCGCTTAACTTTGTAATTACATATAGGCGATGCAGACTGGCAACAATCAAAGCGAAGAAAAAATAATATAAAACATATAACCGTCAATTTATACAATGTTTCAGTTTCACAAATGTTCGCCGTTTGACTAATTTCTCTGCAAAATTGCAACTTTGTTACGTATTTTTTTTTAAATAATTTTTTTTTTTTTTTTTTTTTTTGTGAAACCATTTCAATCGAGTTATGAGCAAAAATGTTTTAAATGAACTTTTAAATTGGCAAAAATTTTGTAGATGAATTTCAGAAGTAATTAATGCACGAAAGTTTTCCTACCGAATTAAATTTAAACTTTTTACCGAGTGCCTGAATGTGGAATGTATTTGAAATGGTGTGTTTGTGTATGTATCGAAAAGTGAGTAGGTTATTTATGGTGTTTTGAGGCACATTTCTAGCAACTTTCTAACCATTTATATTGATTTTCCATATTATGAATAGACAGTGAAATAGCGTTATCAGACGATGCCAAAGCAGCAACGCAAATTCTTCACAAAAAAAAGAAAAAAAAAAAAAATATCGAACTAAATCGAGTATATTCTAAAAGGGATCCGATAAACTTTCTGTGTGCAAATACTGCTGAAATGTATTTTTATCAAAGCCATTTATATATGCTCAAAAGTAATATAAGTTCGTAAATATTGACTTTAGTGTTTGCTATCGTCTATAGACATTTTATCTAATTCGTCATTCCGTTTATAGTGGCAAACGGCATATATAGATAGTTAGGTTTTGGAAAACTTTTTGAAATTGGAATGAATAGAAAGAATTGGCCTCGAAAAACGGAATATCATGATGCCAAACAAGACGAATCACATGGACAAATCCAAGCGAAGCAGTTTCGTTTTTTTTTTTTTTTTCATTTTATTTTATTTTTGGTCGTTGTGTTTTTCTACTCCGAATTCATTTTATCATTTTTCATTCGATCTCATTCTGTAGATAAATAGCGTATGGGCATGAAATAAGTTTCAGCATAATGTACATAAGGATGGTTTATATATTCGCTCTTCTTTTTTTCTTTCTGTGTCGCGAGATATGAACAAAATGAAGGAAGAAGATAACGACCGAAGTATAAATTAAATCAAGAGCTCGCATATACATATATAGACACTTACATACAACCGTCATCAGTCGACCGACTGAAACAGAAGATAGAAATGAAACAAAGCAAAACAGTTGAGCTTAGATCAACATTTTTGCTATGTTTGGAATTCCTTTATTTTATTGTTTATTTTTGTTGTTGGTATTGTGATGTATCAGAGCAAAGAATGTCCAATTTGAAAATTGCGAAAATTGTATCCATCTCGACACATGCACGCTTTTAAGCAGACTAATAATTTAAATATTTAGTAAGTGGCATTTAATTCAGACTGTGGACTGTGGTGGAAAGAGGAGAAACAATATCACGAGCCGACGTGTGAGAAAGAGATTCGGCAACATCTCACATCGTACAACAATAGACGATTATTCAAACGAAAATGAGTGTGTCGGTCGCGTTCATTGTTGACGTACATGGTGATGATGATGATGATGATGATGATGGTGATGATGATGATGGTTGTATTTACCGATTTTAGTTCAGATGTATATTTCAAGTACTTGAATATGTGAGAATCTCAATGTGTGACTTTTTTTTGTCATTCACTCTGCAATTTTCAATGCGTTCAATGTATGGCATATAATTTCCTCTGGGATTTTTCGCTCTTATTGAATCGAATAGCAATGTTCATGTACTTTAGTATAATGCCGTGTGCGCTGTACATATAACCATCTCTCTCACTCAACCGGTTTCATTTATTTAGCTCAATACACAGCAACTGTACATGATACATACAGCAAGCAAGTGACTGTGTTAGTGATTTGGTTGCTATGAGGCGTGGTTTAGCAGCCATGCGTCGTAAAATGTTTTACATTCCAGTCTGCTTCTTCTTATTCCATGGCAATCGTTCGAGTATTCTTCTTGATTCATTAATAGCTGCTGTTGTTGCTGCCACTCTACTGTCGTATATACGCAAACATTTATATGGCTTTTTTTTCATCTCACTCGATCTCCGTCTCTTTCTCTTTTACTCATATGCGCGCACGATGCAGTGCAGCGCTGTTTTCAAGTGCTTATGTGCTTGGCATTTTATATGTGATCACTTCTTCAGCTCCTCACATTACACACACAGTCGGGCCTTTTATCGCTCAATACTCGCCATATGAGAAGTTGCCGTTCTTCTCTCTTTTATTTTCTTTTTTTTTGTTATTTTCAACATTATGTTCCTTCTCAACGAGTACGATAATGTAATGGAAATGTACCGAATGGAAGTACATGGAAAAGGCTTATAACACTTTTTCGATTGCTTTTATAATGCTCTTTCAGAAATTTAATTGATGCCGCATGATGTGAGAGTGTGCAGAAAAGTGTGCGCTATTTTTGCAATAACATGCAAATACACGCACGCACGCACACACACACACACACACAATACATAAATACAGCTCAATGAGTGCTTATTGTTCTGTCTCGCTTACACGCTCATCTATCTACGTGACTATAAATATACATTAATTGTTCTCGGTTCGGCGCTGTTGCCACATTTTGCCTTGTTGCCGTATCGTTGTAATGATTGTTGTTGTTGTTGTTGCCAGTGGATTTAACACATAATATTTTGAGTTTATGTGTTGTTGCTTTTTGTATTTCGATTTCTTTCTTTTTATCTCTCTCCCTCTCTCTCTCTCTCTCTCTCTATCTCTCTTACGCTTCTTTTATTTTTGCTTTGTTGTCGCATTTCGTTTTCATGCTAAAATCACAATTTCACTGCACCGAATGAATATTTGAATAAGCACTAGTTTGCATTTATGTAGACTTCAAATTGAAAAACAAAAAAGAGTCAAGTAACCAATTTGTGAGAAAGAGAAAGAGAGTAGCAGAGAATGGAAAAAAACCACGTCGAAATCAAATGAAACGGTGTCTCTTGAAATAATGCTGTAAAATGGAGCAAAAATGAAAGAATAGGATGAGTTTTTTTTGTATGCGATGGAAATGAAAAATCAATTGAACGGTACTCAGATGTGCATATTTTTTTCTTTAGTCGCTGTTTATTTTTTGTCGTACCGCAGCAATATCGACCTTTTTTCCGCTTTCTTTCTCCATCTTAATGATGATTCGGTTGTTTTTTTCTTTTTTCGTTTGCTCATCAAATGGAATCTATTCATAGTGACATTCAAATATAAAATCATTTCATGCTGGAAAATAAAATGGAATCAACTCGTTCATTTTGATTCGTCGAATTATATAACATTTTGTTTTTTCTTGAGTTGTTTTGTTTGTTTTCTCTTCCGTTTTTTTTTTCCTTCTTGTCTCGTTCTGTGAAAACATTTTTAATTCAAGCGAATCAAAATAGATCGTATCGATGGAATATTACGACACAAACATTTGCTATTGAATCAGTTGATAAGATAGAATTGTTGGCTGATTTTGAAATCAAATATCGTCATGACTACCAAATTAAAGTGAATATTGTTTGGATTTGCTGAGCAATTAGCATAGGTAATGACGTGTCTATGAATTTCATGTTGTCTTAAAATGTTTAATTAGCAGTATAAAGTATCTATTGTCTGTCTGAAAACAGCATTTTCAATGTATTTCAATGTGTGTAATTATATGATGCTGAGTGAGCGCGAGTATCATCAATCAATATAACTTTGATGCGAAGTTTTGGCATTAACGCCACAAACAAAGTTGCAAACATTTGAAATATTTAAATTTAGGCACCCAATAATAACAGCCCGAACATGGTTGTCGATTTAGCAAGACAAGAACAACAATGAGAATGAAAAAAACAAGTTGACAGATAAATGACATGTGCTTTTAGTCCATGTCAGTGGAATAAGGAACTAATGTGAAAATGTTTTTTTTTTCCCTTTGTTTTGTTCCTTTTGTGAGAACAAATTCGACACATTGCAAATTATTTTGCAGATATGCGGAAAATCGAACGTCAACAAACAGTAAAAAAAATGCTCAATATTTGAAATGCGTTGCAAAAATTGTCTAGAGCATAATTTTGTATCTATGGAAAAACAACATGATAGAGAGATTTTACAATACGTAAGGGAAAAGCGTGAATTGTTGGCGCTATTTTCAACTTTATTATTTATTTAATATTCATGGATCTATCGCGCACGGTTGTAAAGTTTCTTGACTCATGACATTTCATTTTGTTGAGTATTTTTTTCTCACTCTTTCTCGCTCACACTCACTCTTCTCTTTCACTTCCATACAAAGTTGAATATTCAAGTTGTGAATAGACAGTTCATCCGCTAGTTCTGCAAAGTTTTTTCAAGAACGTAATCCGATTAAATTTTATTTTTTCGTTTTCCTTTTCGTTGCTCCAGCATGAAAGTTACGAATTTTCTATGCGGTTTTATTGTATGTATGGTTTGATGTTATGCGGTATTATATGATGTGAGTATTGAATGTTGATGTTAAGTGTTAGCCTCGAACAAGAACTATCTATTTCTTTTGGTTAGTTAAGCATAAACGGCCTTATTTCGGATGTGTGCTATGTTTGTATTTTATGAAATGTTTCAAGTGGAAAATGTACGGTAATTTATTACATTTTTTTTGTCTCTCTCTCTCTCTCTCTCTCTCTCAGTCGTCCATATTTGCATGTAGCTAGTTTTGTTTGTTTTTGAATGATTGCAGTTGTTGTACCATGGCATAATTGGCATTGTATGTGAATGTTGAAAATGAATATTATTGTGTTGCGTTTTTCATTTAAAAGACAAGAAAACAAACGACTAGCTTTACAAAGATATATGCCATGGTTATATTGGGTGCGTGGATACTGCGCGACACATTGGCAACACCCTTTTCCGGCTTTTCTCACATAGTACAAACGAGAAAAAAAACCCACGACTTCACTCTCAGCACACTCAGAACAATACCAACCAGTGGCTTGAAGCTAACGAAAATGGCATCGGCAAATTTCTCACAACGAAAGTTGAAGAAAGAATAAAAGCAAAGAAAAAAAAAACCGAAATAAAAAGAATTATATTCGCATTGCCAACATACTACGAATATATATATAACCACTTTTTTCGCCAACATTTTTTTCGCTCGTCTCGTGTCTTCGTTTTGTTATTTTCTTTTGTCGCTCTACATACATAATAAAATATACGACAGAACGAAAAGTAGAAAACAAAAATTTTTGTTTTATATGCATTACACTTTCTTTTCATTTATTTGTATTCGAATCAACCAAGTAAATCCGGCTTATGTTGCTGATGTTACGTCGACCGTGTGCGAGTATTTTTGCATTGAAAATGCGAATTGAATGAAAGTTATCTGCACATTGCTGTATTCGGCAAAATTTTCTATCGAATCGAACAAAAAAAAAAAAAAAAAAAATGTAGGAAAATCCCAACAAACTCACACTAACGTCGACGACGATGACGACGACGATGTAAACATGAAATAACTCAAAGTTTTTGCCACGGTTCACATTATGTATTCGAGAATGTGGATTACATTTGAGGCCAGAAGCATATATACATAAGCATCGTACATTCCATCATTGGCAGCCGCCCGTCTCGTGATCTGTTGCAAAATACAGCGACGAGCAAAAGAGCGAGGGATAGAGAAAAAGAAACAACACAACACCACCATTCTTAATAATGACTAGACTTCATATATTCCCATTGTTATTTTTGCTGCTGCTGCTGTTGTGTTGCTGTTATTATCGATGCAAAGGCAAATGGTTTTGTTGGATGTGTGCGTGTTTGTGCTTGTTCTTTTTTCACTGCGTTTCAACTATAAATCATGTCATTTCGCCCCGTTTATATAGAACCGTGTATATTGCGAACATGTGGTAGTTTACAAGCATATATGCAACATTTGCTAGGATACTCAATGCGGATAGATTATATAGTGTCGATTCTTATTCCGTTTATTTTTCGAAAATCAATAATTTGAATGTGAATACGAATGGCGAATGTAGAATATTTTTGAGACAAACAAATCGACGAATTACGGCAAAAACAAAGCACCAATATCACTGCCTATTTATTTACTCGAACTCAAGCATCATTATGTCGCACATGCATGATGACATGTTTTTTTTCTTTTCGTCTTTGACATCGTGTTGTTTTGTCGTCAACCATTAAATTGCCGGCTTCACTGAACATTAATATCCTTCACACTCACGTTGCCATGCATATTTTGGCCCTTCATTTATTACACGACATTTTATATACATTAGGAAAACAGGTGCAGTTCCTTTCTTTCTCTTCTTCTCTCATTTTCCTCGTATCCGTTGCGTCTCATTGTCAAACTCTCCCAAGCACAATATTTTGCTGACAAAAACGTTTCCATTGCAATATACAAAACAATGTTAAGTACTGAAAACCAGTTGACCTAAAAATTAAATTATTCCTCAACCAGAATGTCTATTCGATTCATTTCATATATTTATAAATGATGATGTGACTTTAATACAAAAAAAAAAAAAAAAAAACGCACAACATTCCAGAAAATTAAAAACCAGTTGAAACGAATAACGGAATATTATTTAATTCCATTTTAACAATCTTTTTTTCCGCACTGCGTGTAGAGTTTAACTTCACAAGAATAACAAAAAGAAGCACGATTTTTATTCCTACACTTAATGGGTATATGTGGCTGTTAAGATGTTAAAGTCACCAACATGGTATAATTTATTTTGAACGTTCAATTCAATGATTCATTAGGCAAATTGGATCGTTATTTTTTTTTTCTTCGCTAAATTGTATTGAATTTCTGCGAAAATTATTTTCATCATTAGCATTATTATGCGTATATACTTTGCAGCTGGAAATATTTTGCTTTAGATCCATCAATTTCATTTAATACCGTTTAATGATGTTGGATCGATCAATTTGTGCGTTGGAGCATGCATTTGATGACCTTCTAAAGTTTAAAGCGTAATGAATCGAAATTGGCTGAATCGAAATCAGTCTATCCACATTTATGTAGATGGCCTCGTTATAACATCATCATCATCATCATCATCAATATTAATATCAACAAGAAGAGCCCAGAATTACACCCAGAATTAATCCACTAATGCACATTCGTAATTGCATTCGCTAAAAAGCAGAAGTGCATGATGTGGTACAATTTTATAATGATTCTTTTAAAACGTCAGTTATCATTTGATGTTGATCCATAACTGACTGATATGTTTATGACGTTGATCCAATTAACATTGAGTTTCAAATCAAAGCACACAGGGTCGTTGAAATAGATGAGAAGTGCTAAGAATCATATTTTTGCAGTTGAAAAATCAATTAAATTATTTAGCACTGTATCTCCTTCTCTCTCTCTCTCTCTCTTTCTCTTTCTCTTCATCTGTCTTTTACTCCCTCGCGACTATACTGTTCAAACAGACAATTCAAAAATCATCACTTAACGATTGACGTTTTTTCGTTTATCGCTGTTTCCACTAAGCAGTAATCATAGATGAATGATTTAAATTGCAGCTACATGATAATTTGTTGAAATTACCAAGGCAAAAACTTGTAAATCTTCTTTCACTGAACTTCAAATTATTTACCATAATCTGTAAAATGTCAAATGATTAAAACTCTTATCTAATCATTGTAAAACCTTCAAAAAGGCTCACTAAATGACAAAAATAGATGGCAAGCAACTTTCCACACACTCACTAGTGTGTAAACAAATGCAACAAATCAATTTGTTCATGAGCTAAAAATAACAAATTTTTACTATTGCAAGCGTGCTACACACTTGGTGTCGTGTGCTCAAATTGAGACAAAAAAGAAAAAAAAAATCCTATTTATTTTATTTTATTTTATTTTATTTTTTTTCATACTATCAATTTTGTTATCGGAAACTATAGACAGGCTCATGAACTTTGCAAAAAGAACAACAACATTAAACAAAAAAAAAAAAAAATGAAAATTGTGCAGTTTTCATTTATTTATTCGAAAGTCTGAGTTGTCATTCAATGCAAACATTTTGTATATTAATATAAGCATTTGGTATTATTTTTCTTGCCGTTGCAAACGAATGGTTTTTTGTTTCAATCGGCTTGATCAGCAAATAATACGCACAAAATGATCGGGTAGGTGTATGTCTCGCATTTTAACTGCAACCGACACAAACATTCATACACAAATACATGCATAAACAGCATCGAATTTTCAATTTGACCTTGTTTTTGTACGGCATTTCTCAAACGAGATATTTTTTTTTCGTTCAACATATTCATTCTTCTTATCGCTTTGCGTACCAGTTTATTTTTTTGCTCTTCTTCTTTCATTCCAGCATTATTTACCCATTTCTCTTCGTTCATATCTCCATGTCGTTCTCGTGTATTTTTACAGTTTATTTATTCTCACATTAAGTTCTTTGTTTGCCTTTTTTTTCACCATATAGTGTATTTTTATACCCTGACATTGCAATAATGTTTGAAATGTGTTGGCAAATATAATGGATTTTTTTCAGAGAGGAAATGCATATTTAAAACTAAAACCGTACTAAGGAGAAAGATATGAGTGACAGAGAGAAATTGAGAGAATGAAAGAGATGAGAATAGAGAGGAGAATGAATGAGATATATATTGAGCACGCAAAAAATACCGTTGTCATGCATTTTATATTCTGTTGTCGCTCACAGCGTTTAATATTGCAACATAACATTTGGATTTTTGTGTTGCTTGTAGCGTGAAAGGGACCAACTATTCAGCTGCAATGTTATTGTCAATGCGTCTCATTTCGTTTCGTTTTGTTCGTTTTATAATTTTGGTCATATGTACGCACAAAAACATGATTTTAAGAAAAAAGAGACGTTTTTGAGGAGTCATTACCTAAAGGAAAAATACTGAAAACTATGCTAAACACTGCAAACATGCGCAGCTGGTTTTCAATATGCATTTGTATGCGTAGCTCATATTTACAATGCATCAAAATCGCCTTTTGTTTATCTTTCTCACTCTCTCCCTCTCCCTATTTCTCTTTCTCTCTTTCTTGTGTTCCTATTTCGTGTGCATCTTATTATGTATGCGTGCCTAATGAATTCACACATACAATGAATAGGAAACAGACGAAAGCAATCTTCTTATATCAAAAGGTTTCTTATAGTATTTCTGGAATTCCTAAGAAAATACATGCATTTAAATGTCTATGTATGTGTGTATGTGTGAATGTATGCGTATAATTCCTTTGTTTCTTCTTCTTTTTTTTTTTGGTACAGTAATCGGTTTTGTTACTGTTTGCCTGCTTTTATGATTATTATTGTTATTATTTCGACCTTTTTTTTTGCTTTTTACTTTTCGCTTTCTGTGAATGATGGATTCTTTGCCGAGAAGGGAACATTTATGTTATGACGATTGATATGTGTGTAAAGGAAAGAGATAATTGAATGCGTGTGAGTAAGTACTGATGTGTAAGTGAGTGAATGTATAGAAAGCAGACAAACACGAAAAAGAACATTTCAATAACGCTACACACTTACACATACAAGAGAAGAAAATATCAGGTACAACGTTTTGTCCGAGAAAAAAAATCATTTTCGGTTCTTTTTCTTTCTCTTTCTTACCGAACCTCATTAGGTTCTCCTCTTTTTTACTTTCATTATTTCGTCCATGTAAACACTCAGCAAAATATTTTAAAGCAATAGTTATATTTTTACACGTTTACGAACAAGATAAACAGTTTTTGGTGCTGTAATTTTTTTCTCAAAATATATATTTCAATCGAAGAATAGTCCAAATATTTCTAACTTAATTAAATGTGTTAAATAGTGTCTGCTTCTTTTTTTTTTGTTAGGAATAATCATTTTTGTTGGTTAGTGTTTAGTTTCAAGTGTTAGATAGAAGGAATTCAAATGTGTTATTCAAAATGAAGTTATTGAACACACAATATGAAAGCCAGTGTACAGCTGAGCCGAATAATGGCTCCCAAGTATTGAATCTGTCAATGAAAAAGTGAGTATTTCTTTCATTCGGTGTGGATTCGTGTGAATCGTTGAATATTTTATATTTTTGAAATTTTTCCATGAATTTCTCATAAATAGCTGCCTACAATGAGTCGTTTATCGATAAATTTATTTTTTGATAGCGCTTGTAGGCACATTAAGTATCAAAAATCGGATTATGAAAATGTAAATCCATAAAATAAACTGAAAAAAAATACAGTTTGTGCAGGTGATTTATACGAAATAAAATCAAAGAATATTTGCAGAGTGAATGAAAATTATTATAAAAAGGTGTGCCGTACATTTTTCATTTGATCATTTGTGATTTGCGTTGTGACTTATGTATTTGGTTATATGTTAAACTATGTTCTTGAGTGTGAATTGTATTTTCAGAAAAAAAAACAAAAAGTTTTTGTATTTCGTGTTTTTAAACCTTTCGAATAGAAAGAAATCAATCATTTGTAACAAACTGAAATTATTTGAAATAACTTGTTATCCATATTATATGCATGGACTTGGAAATAATTACATAAATTGTTGTTCTCACATTAAAAAATGACATTTAAAATTTTGACGAACATACATTTGTTGAAAAAAGTTGTTGCCCAAAGAACCATGTCCATATGGCAATATGCATTAAATAGAAATACTTTATGCATACTTGGTGCATACAAAATTAACAATATATGACTATGAGGCGCACATTTCTCGTACATAAAAGCATTATATTTTATGTGCGCCCTTATTTGGTAGGCACCAAGTATGCATCAAGTATCTCTCCTACTCTGAAAACCTAAGGGCAGTCAACTCTATTATGCTATTCCTATAGGATTTACTATTTAATAGATCCTATTAAATAGTATCTAGTATGTGCTATAAGCATACTAATATTAATTATCATCAAAAATCAAACACCAATCATCAACTACCAATCACCATCATCATGGTTATCATTATCAAAATCACCATTATCACCATCATCATCATCAACAACAAGAAGATGATTGATAATAATAGTATGCTAATAGCATATACTAGATACTATTTAATAGAACCTATTAAATAGCAAATCCAATAGAAATAGCATAATGAATTGACTGCCTAAGGGCTACAGACATAATTTTTAGATGTCATTGAAAATCACCACACAATGTGGTGCGTCTACAGTGCAAAAATATTGTAATGTGGTGAATTGCAAACGAACCAAATTTAAATAATTTTGCACTGTAAATTCATATGTGAATATCGCATTGTATTTTTATGCATAAAGTATTTCCATTTGATGCATAGTGCCATATGCATACGTATTTGCAGACATGGCTCATTGGGATATTATTTTAACTTTGAAAATACCTAATCATTTTTATATACTAATGAGCATATTCAATTGTCTTATATTTATAGGCCCGTCGATACACCACAACCATATAACAAAGGACCACAGCAAACCCCAGCTGCATCACCTCAATCGTACAGAGTTCCAGCTCGAGAAGCGCCGATTAGATATGTTCAACAATCTCCATATGGAACTATGCAGGTGAGATATTACAAATGAAATAATTATAGCAACAAAAAGAGGCATTTCGAAAGTGCAAATGCAATTTACAATTCACAATTGAATATCACAATGTATATTTCTGTTTAAAATTGTTTGCAGCCTTTTCGGGAAGCCCCATATGTACGCGTACCACAAGTGCCACAACAAGTTGAATATCGACCGGCTCCGATTTCAGTTCCAGCAAATATATCAATATCTCATGGCTTACCACCAACCAGTACGATTGAAACGGTCGCAAATAATGCATCGAATAGACCCCGCATCTCGTTATTGCCTGACCCTGTTGGTGTGTATTAATCTCTATCATGTTATTAACATTCTATTCATATAAATATATATATAAAATGATTTGAATTACCCTATATAAACCGCTACAATTTCTCATTCACATCTCTGAAATATATAGATCGACGAATTCCAAATGAATATATGCAAAGCCGACCACAACAAGCTGCACCACCAGATCCTGGTGGACCCCCTGCATTTAAGAAAATTCGACTTACCGAAAATCATTCACAATCTCCGCCTCCGTTGCTGAAAGTTGATGTAAGAGAACCATCATCGACTGGTGCCTATCATCCGCAAGTGGAAGCCATATCGCCAACACCGCCAAACGATCCAACGGAAGAGTTGCGCGCCACCAAAGATGAACTATTACAGAAAATCACAAAAGTGGATATTGAAATAAATAAGGCTGAAAAGACAATAGCAATGCTAAAATCGAAGCAAGCTTCGCTTGAGGAAACTGCCTCAAAACCGGCAAAAGCCGAAGAAAAACAAGAAGTACAACCGAAACATCGGAGTTTAGCGCAGAAAATTTATGCAGATAATCGGAAACGAGCAAGCATGGAGCATCATGAATTATCATCGCTTGGCCCACCAGTTGAAATGCCTTTGTACAATCAACCATCGGACGTAGAAATTTGTAAAGAAATTATTCAACGGCATCAGTCGTTTAAATCTAGGCTTTTATCGCATTTGAAAAAAATAAAGTCTGAACGTGCAGCTAGAAATCAGCAATTGGTTGAAAAATATTCGCTATTATCGCAAGAATGGTTGCGACGCGTCGAAAAAATTGAAGCGAGCGCTAAGCGAAAGGCGAAAGAAGCAAAAAATAGAGAATTTTTTGAAAAGGTCTTCACTGAATTACGAAAACAGCGTGAAGATAAGGAGCGATTCAATCGTGTTGGTTCACGTATTAAGTCTGAAGCTGATGTAGAGGAAATTATTGACGGTCTACAAGAACAGGTAATTTAATTAAAAAAAAAAAAAAAAAAAATAATAATAATAATAATAATGATAAAACCATATATACAATGATAAGATAGTCGAATTCGACACAGATAAAAAACAACAAAAACCAATCATTGCATTTTGTTCAAAATCATTCAACTCAAAAATTCATATAATCGTTTGTTCGTGTTTCAGGCAAACGAAGACAAGAAAATGCGCTCGTATGCAGTTATTCCACCATTAATGCTCGATGCAAAACAGAAGCGATACGTATTTCACAATGAAAATGGAGCCATTACGGATATGGAAAATGACTTCAAGGTTTGTTGATTGGTCAAGATTCAATTCCTTACAAATTTCCTTGGAAATGTTTTTTCAATGTTTTTTTTCCTTCTTATACGAACAGGAGCGGAAAAATTTGAACGTATGGACAACTGGCGAAAAGGAAGTTTTTAAAGAGAAATTTTTACAACATCCGAAAAATTTTGGCGCCATTGCTGCTAGTCTGGATCGAAAGAGTGCACAAGATTGTGTACGATACTACTACCTCAGCAAAAAAACAGAAAATTATAAACAATTGTTGCGAAAGTCTCGTCAGCGAACGCGAAGTTCGCGTAATCCCAACAAAGGCAATCAAACTCAATCTCAGTCCATTGTTGATGCAATGACAACTGGCGTAACAACAAGGTAAAACCAATTTCGATAATCGATCAATCAAATTTGATTTGTTAAGAAGTTGAGATTTAATTAATTTGATGTTTTTCTCTGTTTCTATTTAGATTGCAACGTGAACAACAACAAAGGACTGGTGCTCGTGCAACAAATTCGGCAAATATAACGCCGCCACAAGCAACAACTGGTACGACGACACCTCCGAATTCATTGCCAACGCAGTTTACGTCTCAAGTGCGTTGTCCGCCAGCCGAAAGCACCACATCAACGATGGACTCAACAAATAATGCATCCGATTCATCTTCAGCTGGTGCGTATATCATTCTGATTTCTTTTGTTTTTATTTTTTTTCAACAACAAGAACAAAATTTAATGGAACTCTTTTCTATTCAATTTTAGCATCAACAACGACAAACAATGTGAATGAAAGTGAATCGGTATCAGCATCAACTAAGAATGCGGGTGACTCTGATAGCAGTGCTAAAATAACGAATGTTGACAAGGATAAAAATGATGAATCATTCAAAGAGCAAAGCGAAGGCACAGTTGTGAACACAACCAAGTCTAGCTCACCAAATGTATTGCCAGTAGATGGCACAGCAGCTAGCTCATCCAATGGTGGAAATCAACCCCAAGCAACGGTTGCTGTTCCAACGACATCTTCCGCATTAAATACAAACTGTTCAAGCATTTTGAGTACCGTAAATGGAGTAAAAACGGATATTGTTACATCGTTATCAAATAAAACAACATCGTCGACTGCACCATCTAAAGAGAATGCTACACAATTGAATAGCTCGAATCAACCGTCAGCGGCGACAACAACAACAACAACAACGAATGCATCTACACCACCAACCGACAATGATGCCGTTAACTTAGACAACAACAAGGCTGTGGATACAAGTGTATCATCTGCTGTGAATACTGTTGCATCTAATGCAAATGAAGATGATGATAAGAAAGAAGACAGGTATGAAATAAATCCAGTCGATTTGAAAACGAACAAACGTATGGATGAATTGAAAGAAATGGAAAAAGCATGAATTTCCAAGGGCGGATATTCATTTTTATTCAAAAAAAAAGGGAAAAGAACATAAGAATTTCTATCAAATTCGAATAAACAACTCAATTTTCATGCATGCAAAAACGATTTTTCTATTTCGACCAAAAAACAAATAGCATTTCCATGTATGGAAAATTCTGACGCACGATTCATCTTTCAAATTGATATTTTTCTGTTTACATAAAAACCAATAATTCAAAAAGCTTCTTCGCTGAGCAAATATGAAAGATTTTCGTTTGCAAACGAAGAGGAAAAAATGACGGTTACATTTAAACCGCTTATGTGCACACTGCACACACACAGGCACATTTTTCGATTTGTGTGTTAAACAGACGAACATTGACTCTTGCCGAAATCGCATACTCTTCCACTCCCTCTTTGTCTCTTCCACTTTCTCATTCTATTCCTCGCCATCGCACAGAATATCCCTCACTCCGCATATCGAATCGAATCTTTGCGTTTCTCTCGGCATTTCCAAATCGAATTTAATTGAAATGCTATTTGCAAATACACATTGATTCCTTTTTCAATTGGAAGGGGAGGGGGAAAATTGTAGCGCTCACATAAAAAAAGAAACAAAGAATTATTCAAAAAGATGTAATTTAATCTAGGGAATTTAAAACAGAAAAAAACAGTTGATGTAAATTGATTTCGATTTTTGATTTTGATGAAATTTCCGCGAATGAGAGATGGAATTTTGTTTTGTTTTTTTTTTTTTTTTTCGAAATTCATCAGTATTGAGTTTTTCAATCGCATTATATTGCTCTTAGCTATATTTTAAACATCTGAAATTAATAAATTGATTGTTATTGAAAACAATTTTTTAAATGAAAAATTATTTGCATTTTCAGTGAGGCAAAGAAGCGACGAAAGGATGCATCCGAATCAACTGAGGACGATACGACCGCTGATAGCAAAGGTAAGATGAAACAATTTTTTTTTCTCTCTTAAAAAAATTAAAATAATTTGCTACATTCTCAAATTCCATCAGCAAGATAAACAAACTCAGAACATGAACCGCAAGAATTGTTTAAAGAGAATGAGAAAAAAAATCACCGTTTTTAATTGCTTTGGCAATCGTTTTGGAATGGGAGCGTACTTATTAACTAATTATAAATTAAATGATTTTCGTAAATGACGCTTTTTTTTACTTTTTTGTCAACTGACAATGCCAACAACGCAAACAAAACACCATTGAAAATCATGTTTCATTTCACTCTTCTTCGTGTTCCGACAAACAAGACAACAAAAAAAACGCTCTTTTTTTATTTGGTTCGAATTTCAGTTTTGTGATATGTATTTGTGTTACAATTATGTTAAAATCTAATTAAATTCAAGTCAATTCAATTTTCTTCATTAGCATGGCACAATTTACGATGTTTGTGCACAAAATAGTAGCTGGGAAATTTGCTGCCGCACGTTTTACATGGATAATATTGAACATTCATGTCAAGTGGTCGCACCTCACGTTTCACGCAAATGCTTTGTGTTGATGACGACGACGATGATGATGTTGATGTTGATGCAGATGTTGCAATTGTGTTTATTACATTTTTTATTGGCGAATTTTCACTTTTATTGCTGTGACCACTTTCGATTGCACTCTCAATTGATAACGGATTAATGTGACGTTTTGCGTGCTTTTGATAACAATATTGACTTTTGAACGTATGCTTACAATACACGCAATTATACAATTCTTCAGTTTTGGTTGTGACTGTATCGATGCAATTATTTTTACATTTAATACGTTCACTTTTTGGCAATTTATCACGATGCCGATCCTGAACAATAATTTCATCACTATTTTCCGAATCAGTTGGATCGGATTCAATTGCCTGACGTTCAGATATATTTCGAGCCATTTGCATGTGAAATGAATTTGCGATGTGTGCTTTTTGATGTTCGCCAAGTTGTGCATGTTTTGATCCAATGCTTGTTGAAGTTTTCTGTGGATATCGACCATAGGCTTTGTTCAAAATACGCTGAAATCGAACCGGACCATCACAACTCGCCACATCAACAATAAACTTTTCCGATTCACCAGTTTCTTTAAATGATTCCTTCTCTTTGTCCAAACATTCATCTTGTACGTTTGGACTTTGTGACAATTTACTTCGGCTATATGTTCTCTTTCGAACTTTTGAACATGGTTTTATCGTTGATTTTGTTTCATTGTTTGGTTCTTGTTCGGGCGTCAATCGATCAACATCAACACTTTGTGATGTACTCGCTTCTGGCGATTCACAATTGATACTTTCTTCGTTCGTATTTTTCTCATCAATTTCTTCGCACGTTTCATTTGAAATATTATTAGCCGTTAACAAGTTTATACTTTTAAATGGTGTATCATGACTTCCAAGCAGAGGTTTTGTTATTGGAGGTGCAATGAATGCCAGACCACCATTAGTTGCCTTACTTGCAATGGGCCGAACCACTTTTATCGATTCACTTGATGACAATTGTGTTTGTGTTTGTGTTTGCAATGGCAATTTATCGAAAAATCCACTATTTGAATATCCATCCGATTGAATGCGAGCAAGAAAACTGCGGCAGATTTCTAATGCTCTTGGCATATGTAACACATGAGTGGCCAATAAAACACCGAAAATATTATCAACATTTAAATCCAAGAATCCCGTATACATGTATGTTAAAAGCGGTGTGAAATGTTCAGCTGTTACATTTGGTACATAAATTGGACATTCTGGTATACGCTCTTCAGGCCGTAAAACTGATCGCAAATATCCACTGTGTGCCGCCAATACAGCACTATGTGCAGCAAATCGTGAAAATGGCAACGGACCAATTTCAAGTATTACATCTGGTGCATTCGTTTGTAATGCTGATGATGTTGTTGTTGTCGATGTTAACCAATTTGAAAACATGTTCGATTCGTTTTAAATATCTCAATCAAATTTCAACAAATGCCTAAATTCACAATGAAATTAAATGTAAATTGTATGAGTGAGCTTTGCACCGTTTTGAACTGTTCCAAACAAATGAATAAACCAATTTCTTTTTTTTATTCGCTAACGACAGCAACATGCACCACGTGCACAATATTTCCTGATTGTGAATTTGGCCGAATATGACATGTGAATCTTTGAAAGTCAAAATTGTAACTGGAACACTTTTTAGCCACTGCTCTTGGTTTATATACCAAAATGTCGGCGCGTTCTTGTTTGTTTTTTTTTTTAATTTTTTTCTCTGTGATGTACTCCATCGCAATCCATATCGCACCGGGAAAAAGCAATTGAAATAGCATAACGATATTGAATAAATACACATTTTCTCTATGTGAGAGAGTGGAAGAAAAAAAGAAACTCGGCAAAGCAAACAATTGCATTCTACTGCGCATCACCAAAAAATAATATACCATCGTTTGTAATAATGTTAATCTGTAATAATGATTGGAATCATAAGCGGTTCAGCCGTACCAATGATAACAACAACAACAACAACAATACAAATGCTTCGCACATGCTGTTGCTCATAGCAATTTCATGAATGATAAGGATGGGCATTTTGGCTCGTGTAAAAACAATATTTTTTTGTATTTCCAATTTTGTGAATTATTCGGGCGAAATTTGTTGCCATAATCTGTGTGTGCGACGCACAATGAAATCGAATATAATTGGTTAACCATCGAAATCATAGTAGCTTAAGATCGGGTCACCCTTCAACTACTTTTTCATTTCATTTCAACATAATTAACAAATAGAACTTCAATATGAAGTGGTAGACGAGATTCATTTGTTTGTTTTCTTTGCGGCTAGAGAAAATCAAAATACATACAACAAAAAGGGGTAGCGCAATTCTCAATCGTATTTGTGGTTATTTGAAATAGACAAAGGCAAATCACGAAAATGGGAATTCAAACAAATTTTTTGTCTCTCCCTTAGTCAATTGAAACCATACCAATAATTTTCGAGCCGTTGATCTATTTGCTCGAAACCATTGCTACCAGCTAATGAAGAGCCGATAAAGTGGCAGCAAGAGCCAAAAAAGGGCAGGAGAGAGAGAGAGGGATGGAAAAGTGTATTGGGGAGATAGCATATGTTAACATTCCATATAATTCAAAGAGTACACATGTCTTTGGTATGAGGAACGCATGTTAATTGATATAAATTAAATTTGTCAATTAAAAATTTCGCTTTTTGTTTTTGGAATGACTGAGCGCACAAGCCATCATTTCAATGTTTATTTGTTGTCAAAATATGCTCACGTTATTTGTTTTTTTTTACTGTTTCTTTCTCTCTCTCGCTCTCTTTCTCGCTGTTTCTCTATCTGTCTATCTATCTCTTTTCCGTTGCATATAAAAAATCAATTTTTGTCGTTGCAGCACAATGTGTATTCATAAATGGACTTTCATAGGTGAAAAAGTATGCGATCGAAATCGCCAGTTAATCAAAATAAAAATAAGTGAAATGCACAATGCACACATCCATTTCGATGACTGAGAGATAGTATGAAATGGGACGATAGCGAGTTTACATTTTTAAATGCATGCTCAGTTCAGAGAGGAAAAAAAGATTCGCAGTAAAAATGTCATACGTATAGTTGGCCGGGCATGTTGTGCGAGTATTTAAGTGATCATTTTTTCGGTCCCGCCTGATTTCAATTTTGACTGCATTTTTCGAATTTGCTGAAATTAATTGGCTTCGAGTGCTCTGACATTCATATTTCATTCCATATTTACCGTTTGCCGGGATTTTACCCTCTCTTTCTCTCTCTCTGTCTCTCTCTATCTCGCTGATTTAATGTGCGTCATTTGGTCATTCCAAATATAGCAAACCATTTTTATCTACTTTATGATTCCATTGAATTGATTCGAATGTTATAAATATTCGATTAAATTGATTGATTGCATGAAATATACATTTTTTTCGGATTTATTTACATTTCCAATGATATTTTCCGCTGTATAACTGTGAGAAAAGGGAAAATTGTTTGCCAAACAGCATATTCAAATCAATTCAGATAATGATTTTTTTAAGCTATTAAATAATTTGTGTATATGTATCAACTCATGCATTTTTCCCAATTTAGATGTATCATTCTTCATTATTTGTATCTGTCACACACATTTTAAGTCAGATTTCTACATTTATTTTTCTTTAAAAATTAATCTGAAAATAGAATAATTCCGAAATCGTTAGTTTAATCGACATGGAAAATGATTTGAATTGAATTATTCCCCGAATTCGTATCATTTGATACTCTTTCATTTGCACAATTTTCATCTTATCGCAATTAAAGAGTAACGATGGATGACGTCGTGTAATTTAATTTATACGCACTAATTAACACAATTAATTCAAGTAGTTGAAACGCAAGAGTGCGATTATGATAAGATGAAAATGTAAACTATGTGCTCATTATTTGTATTACATTGATGCTGCTATTGACACAGCAATATTAAGAAACTTGCACTTTATCTTTTGAATAAAATATAATGATGTGTAGATACTTTGTGATGTATTTTGCATACTCGAGAATTGACAGACATTGTAGATTTGAGAAGATGTGCAGGAATTTGAAATGTAACAAATGTAAAAATAGCTCATTACTTTGTTGTCAAACATACTATACAAGACCAAATTATATACATTAAAATCGAATTTCCATCAAAATCAATTAAAATTGTGAACAAATAAATGTTGCATTTCAGTTTACGACAATATTATGCTCATTTGGGATTTTTGATGCAATTTTACATCAATTCTATTAATTCAATTTGATGCAAAACTAAAAATAAAATATCCATTGATCCATGCCAAATAATTCGAATTTATTCAAATTAGATCCATTTAGTTAAACATTTGCAATTTAAATAATTCGAATTAACAGCAATCTGTGAAACCATTTGAAACCGCTTAATATGTGAAATGCTGCAATTATGCATAATTAAAAATTGAACAAAACCGAATGAAAAACTATATTGACCAATGGATTAGTCCCATATGGATGGGCCTATCGACATTAACAAAACGCTAAATTGGGCATTGGGAATGAGAATAAAAAAAAAAGGAGAAAATAATGTTAGTTAATCGATTTATCCATATATATGGAGCGGAAAATATAACAAATTAAAGCCTAAAATTGCGATGCCAGGTAAACATTGAACATTGGGCGTAATTTTTTTTTATTGCCCATCATAATTTCAATTATTTTTACTGGAACATGTGAATGTTGGTTTTCAATTAGTCATATTTATTTGAATTCGAAAACGTTTATTCTCTAATCAACATAAATAATTTCGATTTTAGCTTTTATCAATTTGATCGAATCACTCAAATTTAATACATTTATTTAAATCGAAAGTAGGAAAACCGAAAACCAAAAACCACAAACAAAACAAAAAACCGAATATTAGAATGTCCGTTGGCATACAAATATTGGCTCAATAAAATGCTTAATTGAATGAGTTCCAATGAGTCGTGGCCAAAGGAAAAATGAGCAATACGAATGTCGGTGTCATGAATTCGTGATGTGGTCAAAAACTGATTTAATCTAAAACAAAAAACACATTTTATCCTCATTTTTATTAACCATTCATCATCATCATCATCGTTTTATTTTTTCTTTGTTTTGTTTTTGTTTTGGTTTTTGCTTTGCGTTCGACATGCCACAAAATCACAGGCAAATGATTTTGTTGCTTGAAGATGAAACTTGAATGTAGCTTCCGTTGTGATTTTATCGCTAACACGAAATTCTCTAATGAATTAACCATGAAAAATTCATTGCCAACGAAATAGCAAAATTAAATTGCGGTCGGTGAGATGTCGGTGCTGAAACATTGTCGAAAAATACATTGTGAATGGACCCGAAAACTTTATCTCAACCATTCATTTCATTCGCATAAATTCTTAATGAATAATTTAGTATCATTTAAATTGATAACGACCAACTAAACCGAGACCAAAAAACAAATACATCCATAATTTTATGAAATCACTTCTTCTCTGCACATCGGCATATCAAATCAATTGTCACTAGTCCAACATTTCATTTTCATTTTTTTCTAAAAAAAAAACAATCATGAAAATTCCATCGCTTTACAATATGCGCCCTACAAAGGAACGAAAAAAGTTAACAGAAGAATACTCGCATAACACCGCGAGCTATTCAATAAATTTGAATTAAGTGGAATTTATTTAAACATGATTAAATTGTTTCATTTGCTATCATTATAAACATCTACGTCAGCATGTCAGACACGGTGATTAAACGCAAATATTAATCATTTTACTGTTAATTATTCATCAGCTTTTTATATAAAAACTACCCGCAAATTTAATTACTGTCAAATAAAATGTAGTTAAATGATTTACCTTTGCACTCCAAATCTCGTTCCCTCTTCATCTCTCTATCTCTCCATCTCTCTGCAATCAGAACATATGCAGCCGAAGTGGGTTATGAATTATGATTTTTTTTTTCAACGTTTTGTGATTTAAATGAACTTTTCGTTAAATTTTTCTAATGTAATTGTTTAAAAACCATTTTATTTGCCTGTTGATTGTGTTGATTTGAAGTAACCCTTTTTTCATCGTTTTGAATGAAAGAGAAGAAGCGTGAAAGAGAGAGATAGGGACAGAGAGAGAGAGAGAGAGAAAAGAGAGAGAGTGGGAGAGAGCGTGTGAAAGGAGAAGGGAAAGAATGTTGGCTCTGACTGTTCGCGACTTCCTTTTTAATAATTCATCTTTGCGTTTTCATTTCGAGAATAGAATTGCAGTTAAATGTAATATTCATTGTGAATTCAGACTACATCAATGTACACAATGTTCGTTGGTTGATGCAAAAATGTACTTTCCCTTCGTGGTTATATGCTTTTTTGTTTTGTATAATATGATTGCATTTTTCCAAGCTCAACCATTATTTTAAGTGCTTCGAATATTTGTGTTTCACATTCAAAACAGTGAATTAAAATTCATTTCGTGCATATTTCATTATTCGATCCACTCTTTTACTCTTTCCATAACATTCTCTTTTTCTCACATTGGAGTGGTTGGAATATCATCTCATATTGACCAGCTTTACCTTCGTGATCAAATGTGTATGTGTCTTTTCATTTCACATCTATCTGATTTTCATGCAACATTTTTCATTTGCAAAAATATTTTCGCTCTAAAAATAAACAAAACGAGTTTTCAGTGTGGCTCATTTCCCGTGAGTTTTTTCATCCTCTTGTCCACTCTCTCTCTATCTCTTTTTCACGCTAAAATTGTTTAAATTTTAATTTCATTGTTATAAATGTGTATCCGCAAACCATCGATAGCCTATTCAAAAATGAGCAATCTATTTTCAACATTGTTTGCTCTTTTCGCTGCATCTAAATAGGATCAGCATAATCTCATGTTAAAATCTACATAATCCTATTCCAATGTGTAGATAAAATTTCATTTTTTTTCCTCATTCGATCTCCTCATCTCTCAATATCATTCATTTTCATAAACATGACACACACAGACACACACACATACATATATCTGATTTAAAAATTCACTAAATTGGTCAATGCATGCGAAATTATGAATTTTCTAATCCATTGTAATTGTGAATATCGAACGATATAATGCGAATAAATATGTTGCATTTTGAAATGGTTTTTCAGTAAACAGAAATTGTATTTTCATTAAAACATCGAGCGGCCGCAGTGCATTTCAATATTAAAAACAGTATGGGTAATCACGGGCTATTTTCTGGCTGCTGCTGTTGTTGCTGCTGCCACTGCCACCACAAACAAACAAACACACACACACACACATATATATATATATACGTATATATACATACACAGGGACCAAACTTTCCAAATATGAAAATCAATTGTAAAACAAATGATATTGTCGACCGAATATTCGATGCCTCATTCGTCTCGCTGGCTGTTGCTGCATTTGCCAATTAAACGAATCAATTAAATTGAATAAATTAGCACAACGGGATTTTTACCCCAAGTGCTGGCAAACAAAACCACCGAATATAGTTGGAAAATTTTGCTGAATTTCATTTTTATGCAAGGTAAAACCACATTTGCATTGCTATTTGAACTTCGCATCAAATATTCGGATTTTACAAGAACCGAATCATACATAAAATCTTTCTCTCTCTCTCTCTCTCTCTCTCTCCCCCGCTCTCTTTTTTTCCCATAAACTCTCTCATATATTCTCTCGCTTTTGCTTTACACTCAACTTTTTCCCAATTCATTCATTGTATTCAAGGAAAATCGACAGGTAAAATGTTGTTTGCAACTCGTGTTTCAGAATCAATCGACACAATCTGATAAATTAATGTGAATAATTGATTTAATTGCTTGGCAAACGGATTCATGCGGATATTTTTGGAATCGGCTCTTCCACTTGGTTTCGTTTAATTTTGTTGAAGTGCATGAATAACTTGGATTTGTTATTTTACTCTCATCGTATCTCGGTCTTTGAGAAGAAATCCATCTCAAACAAAATGAACAGAAAAATAATTTCATTTGACTTTCTTGCTTAATAACGGAAATTAAATACTTGTCGACGAAAGCAAACGATTAATTAGTTGAAAAAGCGTAAATTATCAAGTCAGAGTTTTCGGTAATTTTTTTGTTTTTTTGTTTTTTTTTTTCGTTTTTTGCTTCTTGGTTGTTCGCACACAAAGTTAATTCTTATTTGCCCGAGATTTGTGTATTTGGAAAATTGCATTAAAAAGCAAAGACAGTATTTGCTGTGGCTGTTTCAACCAGAAGTAATCGTTTTATGGTTCTGACGGAATCCGGCATGTATTGTAAATGATAGTCTCAATCATGAGGCGAATTTTCCATTCGTCATCAGAACATAACTTGTGAACTCATCATAAACAATTTACGTTGTTCGACAGAAACAAACAAATGGTTTTTGGTTTAGAGTGAACGATACACTTTTGCATTGCTCTTTCGAAAATTCCCCGCCCCACGTATTTACATACACACTGTCGAATGCCGAGCATTGTATGTTTGCAAATCATTAGAATGAATAACGGCCTGACAAAATGTGTGTTGTTTGATTTTCAACGATGTCACTCTTTTGCACATGAAGCGAAATGGCATCACCAAACTAGTTTAACTAGACCAGAACAGAACAAAATCCAACATACACTCAGAGATACATACACAAAATGGAACCATCACCACAACTTCTTTCTCTCTATGTCTCTTTTTCTGTTTGAGCATCAACGTAGACAATCTACTGATTTAATCCACTTATCATCCTTTGCATTTCGATGCTTTTGTTTATCTACCATTTTCTACTGTGCAAAAGAGATGATCTATTTAACATCGTTAACACTACAATCGAAGCAAGAACATATTTTATTCTTTTTTGGATGCGCTCGTTTAACTTTTTAAATTGTCAACCGTTTCATATTGTTCGGAAAATGGATTGTTGGTATGACCACGGAGATATTCTTTTTTGATTGTGGATTCAATGTATGTGCGTTCATGTGTTCATGTGTTTGTGTGAGTGATTTTTTTCCCTTCAACCTATTAAAATACGCGATAAACAGAGTCATCATGTCCCAAGTGATTTCAGCATTAATACAATTGTATGTTGAGAATAAAAATTTGAATGAAGAGTATTTCAAATAGCAAATGATTTGCTTTTACAAAGATTGTTGTCTGAATTTATGATGATTCCAATGTCAAAGGCATTTTAATATTCTAAGAATTATTTATATTATCTCTCTCCCTCTCCGCGCAACATTCAATGCAGTTCAGTTTAGTTGAGCTCGGACCGTAAGCTAATTTTAAATTTCACTTTTGAAAATTGCTACCACATGTCCCATGAGAGAGAGAGACGACTATAAAGCAAATATATATTTGTTTTCAAAGTCGATTTCAATTTATGTGAAATAAAGTTCCACGAATTACGCAATTGCTTTACTTTGATCTGATGATTCACTGGTGTACAGCAACCTATCTTTTTATTTCCCATTAACAAATTCACTTGAATTTACCACATCAAATTGAGAAAGAGAAAGAAATTATTTTGAAAATGTTCTTGAGCTGCGTAATGAACGTTACATTTTTTTTTTTCACTAGTATTCCAGTTTTTTTTATGTAATATGTATAAAGGAATTCTTTCGTGTCTTTATTTTGATATTTCATACAATTCGATTCAATGCTGATTGTAAAGCAAACAATCCATTATAGACAACTTTGTTGTGCTAAACAAATGGTGCTCAAAGAAATCATCTCAATTGTTGTTTTTTTATGTTGTGGTAAAAGAAGTTTTCATACCCTCCATGTAACAAATTCTGACAAGGCTTTTTCAAAAATACATTTCAAGTGTAATTTGTTCTGAGTGTTTATCTTGTTATTTCATAAAATTGTTATTTATATGTCAAATATCATTATATTAATCTTATTCGTGTTTTTTCCCTTTTTGTTTTTTTTGTTTTTTCTATTTATAGATAAATTGCATCCGTGCTTCGTGTGCAAAGAGGAGAATTGTGTACGAACGCGACCATTGGAGAAGGGTCGTGGCCAACAATACGGCCTTTCAGATGATGCAATTCCGGCCGGTGCTCGTGTTTGCAATACATGCCAATGTAAAATGGTACGAAATCGATATCCAAGCTGTCCACTGCCAACATGTCCAAATCCAAAAGATCGTGTAAAACGATTTAGAAATTTACCATCTCGATTATTTGAATTGGCGCCAGAAATTCGTGATCCAATCATTCAAGAATTTCAAATACCGGCAAATGTTACACGGTGTTGTTCGGCATGTTTGATAAAAATTAAACGTAAACTGGGACCGCATATACTTGGCACAAATTTAACCGATGAAGAAATTACCAAGTTCAAAACATTATTGCAAGATGTTGGACCAAAATGGTCACAAATTGCTGAATCGCTGGGCAAAACAGCTGTCGCTTTAAAAAGTTTTTATTTTCATTATAAGAAAAAGTACTCATTTGATTTGGCTGTGACTGAATATTATAAATCGCATCCAAGTGAAGAGCGTCGACCAGCTATTACCGATGGCGATGAATCCGATTTAAGTACATCGTCGTGTGATGAAAATGAAGGTGGCAGTGATACGGCATCAGTTGAAAGTCCAAAAGTCACATCGAACAATCAAACATCATCGTCATCATCATCAACATCATCATCATCATCATCATCGTCAAGCATAATAATTAAAAAAGAAGAATCATCAGAATCAACAGCACCAGCTACAAATACAGATGATCGACTGTTGCCACCAGCTGCACAACCACCGAGAAAACCAAAGGCTGAAGAATATGATAGTTCGGCCACAGAAACAGCTGATGAAGAGAATGAAGCATCGCCTGGCAATCGACACAGTCCAAAAGTATTGCTTTATCCAAATCAAACAACAATCACCATGGTTCCATCGGCAATACAAAATGGACCACGCGATCCAATCAATCCAGAAATGACAAATGTACGCGATGTTATGTTGAATGTGATAGAACGATCGTTGAAAACAAATCAACAACCACCACCGCCAAAACCGGCCGTTACAAAACCAAGCGTATTGGATTCACGGGCTGACATTACATTCGTGCACGAATATCGAAATGATATTGGAAAACCGCATCATATTTCAAGTTTGGCAAATGTTACACAGCCCATCGCATTGTCACGTTCATCAAATCAAGATGGTTTGGCCACATTATCCGTTGTCAATCCACATGGTCATTCACAACCAGTCTTATCGCATCCACATTCGATAACCAGTCAAATTGCTGCTACAATTACTCCAGTGCAAAATCAAACCACATCATCGAGTCAAAATCAATCGTCATCGGTGGCAAAGTCCACCGTTCATGATTCACAAAAAGAAAGTGTTGTTGTTTATCCACGTGCTGAAGAGCCACAAACACTTGATCTCAGTATCAAGAAACCAGTACGTGACAATTTCCCGCCACCGGCTCATTCAAAACCAATTCCCAGCAGTGTTACAATGTATCGAAGTGATCCGCATGCACATGCACAAACACCACCATCAATTGTTAATCCAAATCCAAATTACTTGAGTGCAATGTATGATCACAATCGACCATCAAAATCACCATCAATCTTTATGCCAACTGTACCAACATCAATACCAATGTCACAGCAGCCACCCGTTCAGCATAGCATTCAAAATTTGCGTGTTCATCAAAATCCATCGATGCATTCACAAGTGTCACAACAGTCAGCTTCGTCACAGTCAAAATCCAAAACTGCACCAAAACTCAGTCCAAAAGTTACACAACATCCATCAAACAATCAACAAAGTGGTCACAAAGGTACGAAGCAAAATCATTTAATCAAAAACCTTTCATTACAAATCAATTCCAATTCAAGCACTGAATATAATTAATAAATATGCGTTTTATTTCTATTTCGATTACAGGCTCAATAACTCATGGAACTCCAGTAAATTCCAACAATCAACAGATTTTGATTCAAGGTCAAGCAACATTGAGTCCACGATTCGATGGCATTTTACGTCAAACACCACCATCTGGCGACAAACTTGGTTCGATTACACAAGGAACACCAGTACACTTGCCACCGCATCATTTAAATGATAAAGCACGCGTTTATGATTACTACAAAAATAATCGACAAAGTCCGGCACAACCACCGCAGCAACCATCACCACAGGCGGCAACATTTGGTTCGCCATATCAAGTGCGTCCATCTGGACCATATACAATCGAACAACCAGCACAGTTAAGCTCACGTCAAATTATTATGAATGATTTTATTACTTCACAACAAATGCATGGTCAACAATCACGTGGACGACCTGAAAAGGAATCACCATCACCCCGTAGTGCTGGTGTCGCTGGATCACCAGCCTCATTGTACTATGCTGAAAAGGATCAACGGCAACAATATCTCAGTCGAGCATCACCAGCCGAACACATTAATAGGTTTGTTTCAAAAATTAATGACGAATTGTGAAATCAAAAACCAAATCAAAAACAAAAATAAAAAATTCAAATTCAAATGAACGAAAGAAATTCTAAATCAATTATTTTTATAGCACTCCAAGTCCACATCGAACACCACCACCTCAACGTCAAGGTGTAATTCAACGTCACAATACTGGTTCAAAGCCCCCAAGTCCAGCACCAAATCGCTTGCATATTATACCGCCTCAACACCATTATGCAATGCCAGGTAAAAGCAAAACCAAATTGTCTCTTGATGAACACATTTTTTATTGTAAAATCTTAATTGCAGGTCATGAAGCGTTCTCTTCATTGGTTGATGTAGCTGTTCAGCAACCACTGTTGCCTGTTCCTCACAAAGAGGAAAAACGGCCAAACATTCCTGTTAGCGAACCAACATCACATCATGAAATGCGTTATCATCCTCAATTAGGTAAATTATTCATTCAATGTCTTTCGTTTCTTCTCTCATGCATTTATTTTGCAAAATGATTCGATTTTTTTTTTATCATTATTAATCAATTGTTGTCATTTTGATCAATAGCTGCTGCTCACGAACAAATGGCAATGATGCATCATCATCAACAACAACAGCACATACGTGCTGAAATGCAAAGAAGACACATTCAACAACAGGTAAATTTCGAAGAGAAAAATAATTCAAAAGCAGAACCAGTAAACTATAAAAAAAATTACATCAAATTATTTGTTTATAGGAAAGAGAAAGAGTAGATCGTGAACGTGAACGGGAAAGAGAAAGAGAAAGAGTGGACCGTGAACGACATCATCAAGATCGTCTTGAACGAGAAAGACGTGAAGAACAATTTCGTCAGGTAATTTTTAGCATTAAAACCATTTTTCGAATCAAGAGAAACTAATCTGGATTTCTAAATAGCGATCACCACGATGGAAGTCACCTGAAAGAGAGCGTGCTGAACAACGAGAAAGAGAACGTGAGCAACGTGAACGAATGGTGTTGGAAGAACAACAAGAAATTGAGCGGAGACGAATGATCAATGCCGTTGCCGCAGCCGGTGGCCATCCATTCATTCGAGATGGACAAAATAATATGCGCGATGGGTAAGTTTGAATTCATGTTTTCTTTTAATAATTTTCAATAATCAAAGGAGATTGAAATTAATTCGTAGAAAATTTAAATCAATTTATACTAATCGATCGAAAATGTAATCTATGCAGCAGACCAAATCGACCAGCTGATGGAAGTTTAACGGCAGCTAGTTTAATCGATGCAATAATTACTCATCAAATAAACCAAAATTCATCTGAACCACCTTCGATGCGTGACACTCATCGTCCACCATTTCCAGTTAGTATTTACACAATTCACGCGAAATTTTCATTTTTATCAAATTTGAATTAAAAAAAAAAAAATTTCTTTACATTTTAGTTTCCTACCGGCAGAGAATTACATCCAGAAAATAATGGAAAACCACATCCGCAGAATGTGATAAATATAGAATTGGATTCGGATCGTCGTAATGCCAATTTAACAAAAATTACTTTGGGTGAATATCTAGGGGCCGAGAAGAACCCTTTATGAATATATTTATTTAGTAGATATTTAGAATATTCACGCTAAAGGTGTCAACGGACAAAAATTTGCGGTTTTTTTCGGACGGACGTACGAATCTCAATGAAAATACTTCGGGCAACTTAAGGACGGACGGACATGTACATTTTTTGCGTGTAAACAAATTAACACAACAATTTCTTGTTAAGTTTTCAAATCAGTATATTTAAGTCAGTTAGATTATTCAAAATTTTATTCAGTATAACATTTTTCAGTGAATAAATCAATAAAACAATTTTTTATTAAGAAATTCTTATTTATTAACAGAAATTATTGTGTTTCTTGAGCACAAACGCCCAACTCATATTTTAAAGAGTTTATGAAGTTGTACAAAAAATGAACACAAATGTCCATCATTTGGTTTCGAACATTTTCATTTGTGTCCATTCGTCCAAACCTTCTGGATCGGACGGATGGACGAACAAAAAAAGAATTTTAAACGCACAGTCCGTGTCCGTTAACACCTTTAATTCACGCGATATTTAAATGTTTGTGAGATATTTGTTCGATTCAGGAATACCCATACGATCTCATATGTATTTCAAATGTTTAGTAAATATTCAATATATTTTGAATATTTACGAAATATTTAATGGTATTTATTTTTGTTCTTTACCCGTAGGTGAATTGACTGATTCGATCATTGCTAAGGATTACAGTAATAATCCATTTATGCCATTGCGTCAAACGGCATTTATGCAATATCGCCCCGAACAATCCGATCTCTGGAAAATGAATCGACGATTACCGCAAAAAGATGGCATTTCTGTAACACAATCACAACCGCCATCTCAATTGCCACCACCATCAATATCGCATAATCAGGGCAAATCATCGTCGAATTCAAAAGTGGTAAACAAATTCGTTGTCATTTATGTTTATGTATTTTGTTTTTCGAAAAATAAAAAACTTATGAAATGTTATCAATTCACAGGCAATGCATGAAATAAACAGTGGTGCAAGATCAATTAGTCCACGCACGACCAAAGCATACCATGAATCAATAACACCCGAAAATTATCACTATGCACAAGCATCTTCCCATCCACGCATTCCATCTCAACAACCACCTGGTCATCAGTTTGAACTTGATTGCTATGTTAAGAATCGTATTGTCGAAGCGATGCGCACAGAGGAAACGAATAAACGGGGCGAAGAAATTCCCGAACAACGTCGTACACCACAAGAGCGACCAACACCATCATCATCTGTTCATCATAGTAAAGAAGTTGATCGTAGCTCAACACCAGGTGATATGGTTATCGACGAAGAATCACAAGCACGACCATCATCGGGCACCGCAGGTGAATATCAATACAACAGTATATATCACTAATATTGATAATTATTTCTTGAATATAAATAAAACAACTAATATGCTATTTTGAATTTGAATTTTTAGAACGAAAAGAGAATTGGCCTTCGTTTGGCCCATCAACATATGCGTATCCATATAGCGCATTAAATGTATCAAGTGCTGCAACCAAATTACCACCACCGATTAAAACGTCTCACGTTGACAGTGATTCAAATGCAAGAAATCAACCGCAACCACAAGAACCAAAACCATTACTCTCAGCTCAATATGAAGCTCTTAGTGATGAAGACTAATGAATGTTCTAATTCATCATAAAACTACAATTTGGTTCGGATCAAACTAATATTTAGCATGCATCTTTCAAAATTATTTTGATTTTTTTTGAATTTCATTCCATTTTAATTACATGCTAAACAACAATTTATAATGATTTATAGATTCAACTACTTTATATTTCATTCAGAGAAGGTGAAACACCATCAGTTAAATTATTTTTTTTTTCTTTTGAATTTTTACGCCTTTTTATTTGCGTTACGTTTTAAAAACGAATATAGAAAAACATGAAAAGAAAAAAAAACACTCATTTTACAATGGACAAATGACAACGACTAATTTAAAACAGAAAAGAATTAAATACAATAAATTCCAATGATTAATTTGGAAAATTACAAAAGCTTCATGAATTTATCAAAAAAAAGAATATAAAATAAAAGCAAAAAAAAAAAAAAAAAATTAATTAAAACCATTTAACCATCATAAGTTACAAACAAAATATAAGTGTAAATTGCAACAAAAATTCATTTGAATCATTGTGTAAAATCCAGACATGTTCATGTACTGAATAAATATCTGCTGATAAATTTAGCAACTAAATTTATCTGCTAAATCGTCCAAGGAACGCATTGTTCAACGCTTGCGGTACAATATCTGTAGTATAAGTTTATGTGCAAATCACTGGAATTAACGGTCAAAGCGTAACAAACACACGGGGAATATTGTACCGCAAGCGTTTACGCAACGATTTAGCAGATAAATTTAGTTGCTAAATTTATCAGCAGATATTTATTCAGTACATGAACATGTCTGGTAAAATCTGAGCATTTCCAAATAAAATGCAAAACTCTCTCTTTATTGAAATAAAACAAAAAAAAAAAAAAAAGAAAATTAATAATAATTGTTGATGGAAGATCAGTGATGTGTGAGTAATTGCCCTCTCATTTTTCTTAAATGTTCGCTAAACGATCTCACCGTGAATTACTGAACTATCTCAGTGCAATTGGTGTTTGAATTAAGCGTTATGTGTCGATTAATAATTGAAGGTGAAAAATATACAAAAGATGATATGAACAATTTGATCACCCAAAAAATCTAACGGAATAAACAACCATTTAATGTTTGGATGCAAAAAACGAACTATAAGTTTAATATAGGCAAACAAAAACGAGAAACTTATTAATGAATAAAAAAAAAACTGCATACATTTTAGAGTAAAATGTCATTAAAAAAATTTCACTACAAAAAACTAATGATGTAGAAAACTGAGAGAAAAAAAAAATGGAAAAACTGAGAAATTGTGAAAAATGATGAACGCATTGGAAACTAAGATGCAACTTGCTGCAGTAAATGAGTTTAAAAAAAAGATGTTATGGATAATACGCCACTATAAGTGTTTATGCATGCATACTTGTATGATCAAGAAATGAGAAATAACTCCTGTAAATCTGTAAATTATGAATATTAAATATAATTTTTTTTTAAATGGTAAAGTGTAATTTGCAACAAAAAAGAAATTAAATAATTTAGTTTTTATGCGATGTAAAATACAATCGAAACTGATCCATATGAATAGCCAACGGATTAAAATTGATTGAATTCATTGTTTAGTTTCAATTGTATTTTATTACAATTATTGATTATTATTCTTACCTTTAAATACAAAAAAAAAAAAAAAAAGAGTTATGATTATGATTATGATTATGATTATTAGTTTATCGTAAAGTTGAGACATACGAAACATTTAAATAAAATCGGAGCTGAGAATAGAATATTAGAGAATATTTTACACTGAATGGCAACACTCATAATCCAACTCCCTAATCCCCAGCCCCATCATTCAAATTACACACATTTTCACACACGAAATACCCTACACATAAACAATATAAAAGAGAGTAAAAATGCCGTCGCCGCTACCGCTGCTGCCGCATCCGTAGATGTTTATTGCCTAGTTGAATGTGTTAGTTTTATATTCTCAGAATAAACTTTATGTTTAAAAATAAAAAACAAAGCAAAAAAAGAAAAAAAAAACAAGACAAATATATATTCCCTGGCTTCTTCGTCTGAAATTCCAAAGCAAAATACCAGTTTACCATTCTGGCAGCTCCAGAAGTTCCAACTGTCGATTATTGTCAAAAAGGGCTCTTTATTTGTTATCTCTTTTTTTACGAAAGCAAAATATTGATTTTGCATTGTGTTCAATATGTACGATGATAAAAAAAACAAGAAGAAATTCAGTACACACACAATCCCATTTACAATCGGTCGTCTATTTTTAGCGATTTCATTTCATTCTCATTTCGTATTTTTTTATATTCTTGTGTTGTTTAATTATAGTAGTGTTTACAACACATGTTCAATATGTAAAATAGAGAACTTCAAGAGAAAAAAACAGATCGCAGCCACAACTTAGACAGTTAATGTTTAAAACTGCAAAAACAGTCGTTTAAATAGTGTTTAATTAATAATAAAAAAAAAAAAAATAAAAATAAAAACAAAAACAAGTGAAAAATTACAAATATGAAATGCATCCAATATAATGAAATCAACCAAACACATGCAACCATACAACACATAGGGATTTAAACTCACTTCGAAGGATAAAAAAAAACATAAAAAAATACAATTGAAATACACTGGTTCGCATTCAAAAACACCCACAAACACACAAACACACACTCATACACTACTACAATTACTATTAACTAACGTATGTATATTTGGATTAAACAAATGAAAATTACAACAAAAACAACAACAAATTATGAAAAAGAAAAAAAAAAGTAAATGAAAAACAAATATATATTAATTATAGTTTAGATAGGTCCAAACTTATAGAAGGAGACACGTAAAATTGCAGAAATAACTACTGAAAATTGTATATATGTATACCTATGGAAATAAAAATAATATAATAACATTTAAATGAAACAAAACAAAAACAAATAACGAAGCCAGTTTTGATTTTATTTTCGAATTTCAGATCAATTCTTTTTGTTTAATCCTTAGCGTAGCGCGACGGAACATATTGGATTTTTACTCATTTTATTTTTTCGTTTCTTTTTTCAAATTTTTATTTTTCTTATTCAGATTGGATGATTAGTATTTCTAACAATTTCTTCTTTTTTTTCGTTACAAAAAAACAGTAAATTTGAAAGTAAATTTCGGAATAAAATTTCCTTAAATTATTGGGACTGACAGTATATACGCTTAAAATTCAAAGTTTTTTGAAAGAATATTTTTAATTGAAATAAAATAAAATTCACTGATCTTTTTTGAATGAAAATTGGAAAAAATATCATCATCGATTTGATTCTAGACATCAAAACATTTTTTGATCTCACTTTCAAAAATTTGTTTTTTTCTTTTCTTGTTTCAAATCTCAAATAAACAAAATGAATTTGTATTTTTGCCTCATATATTTGAAATAAAACAAAATTCAGGCTACTATTCTCATTCATTGTTATATCTTTTTTTTGATAGTGTTTAAATTTTCAAGAAAACAAAAACATGAAAAATTTATAAAAAAAATGCACAAGGCGTTATAAATATACGAACAAAATGGGAGTTGAATATGATATTTTTAAATTCATCAATCCGTCTAATTAAATGAAAAAAAAAAACTCTAGATATTGATTGCAAAACATTGTAATACACAATTCAATAAATTCTTGAGAAAAATATTTACAATTTTGAATTATTTCTCTTCAGTTTCTCAGACAGTTAATTAGTTAATTATTGTAACAAAAACAACAAAATTATTGACGTCTCTGTAGTGGGTAAGTATTTAAATTTGCTTTACTTTGTTAAATTTTAAAATGAACAAATTTGATTTGAATATTCAAAAAGAAACGTAAACAATTCATAACCTTTGGAAATTGTAATTAACGCCATCTTTTGGGAGATTTAGCTCTTCTCCTGTATTTTATACGATTTTTTAAATTTCGAATCTAATTTCGCTAGTTTTTTTTTAATTGTTTGCATTCATAACTTCTGCATCATCAACTCCTGTTGAAAATTTGCTAAAAATGATTATTTTTTGTTTATGCTTTCAGATTAAATGATTTGTTCAATCAAAGAAAATGCAACTTTGATTGCAAGATTCAGTGATATTTTATTTGATCATATTTGTTGACGTTTCAACGTTAACCAATTTCTATCATTGATAAACATTTATGTTTGGTTGAAATTCTCATCATGAGCATCTCACGCTGTACTAGTAGTTGTGTGCACATTTCATCTCACGCTGTATTAATTTCAAATACAATGACAAGAGTTTATTTAGCCCATAACGCTAAAGTGCGGCTCTTTTTGTTATGAACATTTGTTGTTTTGTTCTAACTCGATGTATATTTGTTTTATTTTTTCGTACACAAGGTGAATATTTACTGTTAACGTTTCGATTATATATATTTTTCAACCACTGCATCAGAATGTAAATTGACACCATTCGCAGTTTAGCGTCTTTTAGCAAAGTGTGTGCGCTGAACGGAAATTTTTTATATCATTCAACTCATTTGTGCATTGTTTAATGTGTTTTCCGTTTAAAAAAATTCTGATTCAAAAATTATTATTTTGTTAAGAAGTGTGCGGTGTGTGTGTGTGTGTTACCATTGAATTTTAATGTTTTTTGTTCAAAATATTGTCAAATAGCATGTAAGAATAAAAAAAACCGTTTATGTACAGATTAAAGCATAGAAAACCATTTGTTTTTCATTTTTGTTTGTTCATTACTAAATGAAATATGTAGTAATATCAAGCTTCAAAACTGTGTCGTTAGTGAATTTTTTTGCTTGTTTTTTTTAGAGCAACATGAGCAAACGAAAAAATCAATTGAAAAATATAGTTCGACTTGCGAGTAAGCAAAAAAGAAGCTCTGCGTTATCGTCACCACATTATATTTGGTTTATGGACAAATTCCAAACCGTGCAAGAGCACGAAGAACAACATCAGGAATGTGTCAGAGAAATACTCGAAAAGTACAAAGAGGTATTCAATTAAATTGAAAAGTCGTCATTAAAAATGCTATTATTGTTTGGCCATAAACAATTCATTTGGAATATTTATATGTTGTTATTTCATTTGTGATTTCAGATGACGCACGAAACATTCATGGAATTTATTATAATTGCTCAAAAAAAATGGATGTGCTTGGACATATTTGATAATGAATATGCAAAAACTGGTTTAAAATTCCTTGCAAGGGTTATTGCATCTGATTGTTCAAATGGTCCAGAGAATAAAATTCTAAATTCAACTCTTAACTGGATTTTGAATCGAACCAGTACCGATATGACTGTACGTCAGTATATGTGCTACTATATCAATTGCATAGTTCAGTACGCTGACATTGTAAAAGCGCCAATTGATTCGGATTCAATCATAAACCATGTCAAGTTATTTATGCAGGATAAATACACAGCGGTCCGTGTACAAGCTGTTGCAGTATTTATTCATTTTCAAGAACATGAAAACGTCATTGAAACATTCCTAGAGCATTTGTCTTCTGATCCAAGCAATGCAGTACGGCGAATTATCGCAAAATCGATTCCTTTCACCGATAAAAGTACATCGCATATATTCGGATGTCTTCGTGACATAGATGAAACTGTTCGTTATGTGGTGTATACAAGATTTTCGAATCTTGACATTAGAATGTTAACGATTGCACAACGATGTTTGGTGCTGAATCTTGGATACAGCGAAACATCAGCCAAAATTAGGGGGATTATCACCAATCAACTGATGAAAAATTGGCTTCAAAATTTGAACAACAGCTATTTGGCATTTTTGGAAGCGATTAAATATGATGCAAATGAAGAAGATTTTCAAAGTTTTACACGTTTATCAAAATACGTACTTTTCAATCTCTTTGAAGAGAATATCAAGTAAGTACCGATGAGCTAAAGCGATGAAATGACATTTTTTCCATGGCTTACATTAAATTGATTTTTATTTTGCTCTTGTTTTTTTCTCTCAAGAGATTACCAACCAGCCACTCTATGCGAAGAGCTGAGATTGATGCAAGCAGGCTATTTCATAAAATGCGTGCCATTCGATCAATTAACTTTGAAAATGTGTGTCTATTGGTGGATTTTGATTCAATTCTTACAACAGGATAAAATCGATCAAAGCCACTTGGTTATGTGCGATGTTGACACATTCTGTAAATACATTCAAGAATTTATTGCTCGCACAAAAGCCAGCAATCCAAACGGTTGGCTATATGATGAAAATAGATACAAATTGCAAATTTTGGTGGAAATTTTGTGCGAATACGAAATTGATGAATTTGGGCGAGGATCGTTAAGTGGTTTTATCACACAAATTTTGATAAATGAAACCGAATTGCTAACCGAGACAACAATTAGTCGCCTGGTGACATGTGCTAAAAAAAGTGTTCTATCACATTCACTTGTTCCATATTTTTCAACTATATTTAATGGTATTTGTGATAAAGTCCCATTGATTGACACAAAACTGGATGAATTCGTGAAAACAGTATCGAATGTTGATGAAAGAATGCGCATTGCTCAACTTAAATCACAAATTATGGATTTGAAAGAAGATGAAAATGATTTTTTCAATCAGTGCAATTACATGAAATTGTGTGAAATTCGAAAAATAATTAGGTTGCTGCGCATGCGAATCATTGATGTTTGTCGTAATTTTGGTAAATTCGATTTAGATTCAAATATGTTCTTGGACGCATTCGAATTGTCTAACGAGGAAACTATCAAGTGTTTGCAAATTTATTTTTACAGTTGTCATACGTTATCGCTTGCTAAAGTTCCACCAGAATTTTCACTCTTTCATACGAATTTTGTTTATCGTAAGTACCTTTTAAGTGGTTTTTGAGAAATTTTGTCGCCTCATTGGTTTTTTCCTTTTGCGCTTTATCTCATTTTTACAGAACGTTCAGATGATGAAAATTTTAATGTTCGTGAATGGGCTTTAAAATGCAATGCATCGCTTGCATTACAATTCAATCATGCAACATATGAAACACTTGAGACGAGTTACAAACAATTGATGCTTCATAGTGATCCAGATATTTGGTCGATAGCAATCACAACTATCTGTGAAGTATTGGATGTGCATAAATGTGAATTTGATATTCCCATTCCGGAAGATGAAGAACAATTTGGTAGCATCGTTGATTTAATATTTCATCTATTGATCAATATAAAACATGAAAAATTAAAAAATGCAATGCTCACTGGAATTTGCCGATTAATTCTTCACAAATACATAACCAATCCAAAACAAATTGCATACATTTTTGTTGAGTATTTTGCTCCAAATTCATTTAAATCATCAGAACAGATATTGGGGCAATTTATCAATTGTTTAGTTGAGATGAATCAACAGAATTGTTTAATATTTGCATTACAACCGACATTTGAAATCATCTCAAAAGCTAATATCCAAAATGAATATCATAAAATTAAATACAAAGACATTATCGCAATGGTCATAACACTAACTGCACCAAAACCACCAAATAAAACAACAAAATTGCACAATCAAATTGCGATTGAACTTATAAAACTATTATCAAATGGTTATGGTTGGAAAATAACAAGTGCGATTATCAATCAATTGGAAAAATTGCAAATGGACATCAATGATGAATTTAAAGAAAAAATTCGAACTCTATTGTTAAACTTGATGGATGGATTAGTGGGACAATCGAAAAGAATCTTACGAACATTTTGTCGAAAGCTTGGACTCAACATTACCGATCAAAATACAGAGCCAACACCAACAATGGATGATTCCATCAGAGGACGAGATCACAGTTTATTTTCAATAGGAAGTAGCACAACCAGTCAAGAGACTAATTTGCAATCAATCAACAAAAATTATGATCATCAGGTAAAACCATTTCATCAAATTAATTTGTTGGATGTTCTACAGCGTGAAGAAATTGTTTTTTTTTTTTATTTACAGTGTGCTGAAATGGTTCCAGTTCGCAGAGCATTTGGTGACCGTACTAACAACTGAACTGTTCGTTCAATAACTTTTGGAAAATGCACTTGGGCTGGCTTCCAAACAAATCCACCATAAATCTTGACGGGTTATTTGTTTCAAATTTTAAGTTTTCAATTATTTTTTCAAATGTATTGTTCTAAAAACATCAACATCAATAATTTATCGGTGTGAATAAAAAAAAACTCTTATGCATTATGCAAAATGTGTTTATTTTTATCACTTGCGAGTCTTTTTTGTTACAAAACTACTGTCTTGAGTAAACTTGATAACATTGCTTATCGAGATGTTGATGAATGAGTCAAAGACATGTGAATGCATTCAGCTCACAATACCTTATAAAAATTGTAATCAAACCGCCAATTTACCGCATTGAAGTGAATGAAAGATACATGCGCAATTTTATGGAAAATATGTGTGCGTATCAAACCACATTGCTTATAGAATTGCCCAAAAAACCTAGCCAAAAAACACCAATCAATTGTCAAAGCTTTGAAACACATGATTTTACTCGTTTTATATACTAAACTTACCAATGTTGTATTTAACTATATTATCCAAGTGCTGTGCTCTCTATGATTTGTATGCATGTATCTTTTCTTGTCTATAGTAAACACGTATGGAAGCTTGCGCGTTCACACATCGTATAAACAAATGGTTTTTTCCCACTGGCTTGCTTCAAGCGAATGAAAAATTCTCAATCTCGTCACAACAACAACATATTTATTTTTTCGGCTGTTGTCAGTTGTATGATTTGACTCGTTCATCTAGTTAGCGCCAGTCGTTACATTCAATCGGACTCTTTTTGGTTGCGCTACAAACATTTCAATCGATTATTTTTTTTTCTTTCAATACAAAAAAAAAATTTATAATTTCTCTTTAAGGAATAAGAACCACCAGGTTACTTGAATCCTTGTGCAAGATTTTTTGTGGCTTCGAAGTGTAAGTATAAATACAAAAGAAGAAAAATAATAAAAATGATTTCGTCGAATATAGGAAATTCAGAATGATTTTTTTATTTCAAATGACTGAAAATAATTGTGTGAACCTTTTGTAAATTATTTCCAATTATTCTTTATTTTTATATGTAAATTTGGAAGAAAATTCTCGAAAAATTCTGTGCTCGTCTACAAAAATCGATATGCGTCAGTGAGTTTAACACACGTTTGTTCCAAATAGTTTTTGGCACGTTTAGTGAAAAATGGTCAAAATAAAACCAAATACATGTCATCGAGGTTTGGGATTATTTTTTTTTTTTTTTTTTTTTTGAAATGAAATTAAGAATTTGCTTGTCTTTCATTAAATAGTGCGATGCCTGCTAACTGTAAACTTTGCACTATCAAGTCAGCACGTCGAAAAATGTTGAATTATTACATAGACCATTTACTATTATATTATAGAACATTGTATCCAACTTGATTGTTTCATTGTTCAAGCATAATATACTACCTGGTTCGTCTTTGGTTTTAACAATACGGTAGAACATGTATATTGTATTTCCGTGTTGAGAATGTCATCTCATAAATGTTCTATTAAGTGAATTATTTACGTTTACATATCAACCGGTTGTGCAGGTTGCACGTGGGTAAATATCCAAATAAACTTAACGTGCAGCGTCATATGAACACAAGAGATTTTTCCATTGTAATTGAATTTCATGGTGATGGTCATCTTTTGTATGCAACACTGCAATCAAATCAACAATAATGAGTAAACATAATAATCGACGTGATGCGGTTTTATTTTTACCGCACATTTACTATTCATTAATTTGTGTGATAAACGTGATTTGTAAATTCTGGATTGGAAACAAAACGAGATTTTAACAACAAACACAAAAACTGACCATTAATTGTGCTGAATATTCACATATGAATTTTATTTTCCATTTAAAGAATAAGAATACGGAAAAGATTGATAAAAATAGCCATGAAATGGAGAGCTTATTTTACTTTTTATTCACATGCAAAGTAATGAAGCAATGTTGCGACATAAAATATTTGTTTTATCGAAGATCGAATGACTTGTATACATTTGGATTATGATTAAAATTGTTGTTTTAAAATTTCAGATGTCAATTTTACGGGCGAGTATGATTGCTTTGATATGCCTTTGCGTGTTGTGCGTGGTCACCGAATCGGCTGTATTGATCTCTGACATTGGCATGCATAAAATGATCGAACTTAATTCAAAGCGACCATTCTGTAAATCTCATGTGGACAGGTGATTCAGCAATTTCGAAATATTTACATCGATAAATCAAAATCGATGATTCGATTAACTGTTTTGATTATATTTAAATATTATTTATGATCAATAGAGGTGATATCCAAAGAATGCTTTTGGCATCGGACACAAGACGCGTACGTTATGTATCAATGGATGTGATTCAGGCTTTGGAGAAGGAATGTAAAGAAGTTGGTGGATTACAACCGGAAATACAAGGGGGCTTGTCTTTCATCTATCCGGGCACAAATTGGTGTGGACCAGGTGAATTCAATATAAATGTTGACAATTCAACAGTTTCTTTATGTTGAATCGTGTTTATTTTAAATTGAAATATGGCTCTTCTTTTGCTACATTCGTAGCATTTTTTTCACTCTCCATCAATTTGCACATTTACGTTGACAAAACCCGTTTTAGCTAATGGATGTAAATAGTGTTAATAAAAGATCTCAAACAAATTTAACCTTCGCGTTCGTTGCTATTGTTACGTCTGCCGGTATGCAAAGCGAACATAATTTACTTTCAGCTCAATGTAAAATACGTAAACATTTCGTTTATTCATCGCTCAAATAGAGCAATAACATTACATCTACTGCTTGTAGAACATTTTAAAATGAAACATCAACATCGAAAACGCCATGGCCGTTATCATTTTTGAGCACCCATTGTTGTTCCGCTAAGCTGATGAATTTCTTCTTTTTTTCTAAACCATTCTAACCATCAATAGATTTGTATTGGATGCCGTGCATGGCATTCAAATGATTCAAACGGTAAATCATCTGGCTTTTTAGTGTTATATAAGCATATTTAACATGTTCATACACCAGACGATTAAGTATGCTGACATAGTGCGATTAAAACCGGTAATTGATAAATCAAACACCCGAAAATTAAGCCATCTGTTGTTTCAAATTATTATTTTGGTCTTAAAATGATGAATAGTCATATTATGATTGGTCACTTTGTTATTTATGTGTTTTTCTTTTGTTTATTAGGTTCAATAGCAACAAACTATAATAGTTTGGGAAGATACGCTGATGAAGATCGCTGGTAATTATCAGAAATTTCTTTTTCAACATTTCTTTTCCATTTTCTCGTCTCCATTTCTCTTTTCATCCTTGAAAAAAAAACCAAATCAAATCTTTTTAGCTGTCGTGAGCATGATCTGTGTCCACATACATTGTCACCAGGTGAATGCAAACGAGGGCTTTGTAATCAACAACCCTTTACACGAAGTCATTGTGACTGTGATGAATCGTTCCGTCGTTGTTTACAAAAACTAAACACAGGTATAATATTTTACATATGAAACGAAACATGACCAGACAAGTCAATGTACGACAGATGCGTAGTTTCTGTGGTTTGTTTGAAGAAAAAAAAAAGATGATTCGTATAAAAAAAAACTACTGAAATAGAAATAATAATAAAGCCATTCAAGCAATTGACCTTTCGATAATGATTGCATAAATGATTTGAATGAGTATACGAAAACCGCCAAACCACAACAACCGTATAAAAAAGACCCATTCATGTTGGATGCTAGTAAGCATACAATTGTTGAAATCTCACGCCTTTAAACATTTGATGCGTGTTTTTTACGACTTTAACCGCCTATAGAATGCAACATGAATCGTGATAATCTCTTCTTCGCATTGCTAATCGCAAATGTATTTGAACTTGAAATATGATAACACATAATTTCTATGAATTTTTTATTTTTCTGCGCATATAAAACAAAAAAAAAAAGATTCGGCTCTTTGTGTCTCGAACAAAAAAAAAATTATTAATTTTATTAATTTAATCAACTGTTTTAACATAGCCCAAAATGTTTAGAGTGCTAATTAATGTTCGCTCATCATAGATAAATTATCGGCCCAAGTCCATCATTTTTGCCATCAAATTTTAATATTTTCTCCTTTCGTAACAGAAACAGCAAATACGTTAGGTGCCGTGTTCTTTAACGTAGTTCAAGTGACATGTTTCAAGGAAAGACGCCCTTGTTCCACTCATCAGAGGTAAAAGGGATTATTTCTAGTGATTTTTTTTCTCTGAAAAAAAAAAAAAGTTTTATTGCTTTGTTTTTTGTTCGTTTTTGATTATAATTTTGAATTTCATTTACATTTTACGTTAGTTCTCAGACGTTTTGTCCATATGAGTTTTTTAAATCAGATTCATATATATCAGCGCCACTGTTGACGGCAATCAAATTGGGTCACCAAAAACACAATTTGCTTCAGTTATTCAACAATGAAAATAATGGTGAATCATTTTATACGAACGACGCTCGTTCACAGAAGTATGAATATAAAAGAGAAGATTCTCCTGAATTTGAACATTCAATTCGATTTGCTTCACTTGGTTTAGCGGCAAAAAATATTTTTCAAGATATGGTCGTGAGACGAATTGTGGGTTTTACACGTCTCTTGAAATTGACTTCAAACATTTGGAATAGCTGAAATTCATCGTTGCCATTAATATTGGCTAGTAAACCAACTCCAACCGCTTATCAGTTTATCTTCGGGTGCGACGAATTTGCAAACTAATGTGATTTATTATTTGCTGTTCCTTCGATATTGTTTTAAATATTGAATAAATTTGTTTATGTATTTACTTTGAATGTTTGTTTTTGTTTATTTTTCCTTGTTTTTTTTTATTTAAATTGTATACATATATTCATTTCGTATCCTGTTAAGAATTGTAATTACTTCAAATGTTCTAGAACTTAAAACCAAATATTTATTTCATTCTAAACAGAGTTGGATACAACAAAACCGTCACCGATGAATTGTGCTCACAATGGAAGTTCCGTCCATCGGAAAAATATATTGCAACAATTCAATACAAATAAAGTGCAAATGTATCTTATGATGTTCTCAGTACGTGCAGCTATGCTTTGATTCGATGCAAACATTTTGATTAAAAATTTAAAATTGGCATTTTAACGACGATATATCATTATATGCATCTGAATAGCCTTTATTCATCCAATTTATACCTCTAATGCAGTAGCAAGTTTATATCAACTAAGAAACCTCTGAATAATCAAATTCAATTTGAATCACATGCTCAAAATATATCACTTATCAATTGTTATTTTAAGCAAAACTATATATTTACATAAAATCTATTTACAATTATCATGAATAGCGAAATATCACAGCTTTTTTTTTTCTATTTCATCATAGTTATTTGACTATTAACAGTTCAATGTGAGGAGAAGTATGTATTCAACGTAAGTACTGCTTGGGAAATAGGAATTATTTAAATCTTGTTGACCGTCTCCATCGTCATCTATGAAACTTTCAAACGGATTATTCAATAGATTTTACTTAGCTTTGAATCATCATTTATGTGCGATTTAAACTCATCAAACATGATTTTCAAACATGTTTGATTCCACGAATTTCTTCTAGAAACTCCCTCCTAAACTGCTTTAAATCATTTTGAGCACCATTTTCGATGTTTCTTAGAAAGAAAAAACCCCAATTCATCGGATATGAGGTAAGCCGTTCGTCTAAATATAGATCAAATTAAAATGAGATCTAAAAAAAAATTTCCTAGAAATTACCAAAATGGCTAGAGCCATGTGCTATTAGTCCATTCGTAGAAAAGCGAAAGAAAGTAAATCATCGTTTTTTTATTTGTTCATCTGAAGAGAGCATAATACATTGAGTCTTTGACATTTATTCATTCTAATTGAGACGCGATCATTTTGCAAAGTCATTTTTTTCTTGTTTGGTGACAGCGTGTCTTTTTTTGCTGTTCAATACTTTTTTTTCTCTTCATCTCCTTTTGTTTTTAAGTGTTTGACTGCGAAGAAACCACATAATAAATTTTATCTCAAAATGAATGGAAGCCGGTATTAAATTTCGCACCAAGATGTGAAGGATACATGAATGCTCGTGCTGTTTCATACCAACTTAGTCATAAATGCAAATCAAGTCAAAATAAGCATCAACATCACACTCATGGGGGGTTGACATTTCAACTCATTTAATTTTTCATTTTACGAGCATTGAATTGATGGCTGTATGAAGTGTGACGAAGTGAGAATGAGGGGGAGAACTAGATAAATAGACTGAGATAGAAAGAATAAAAAGAGAGTGGGATAGGAAGAGACATAGCAATGTAAGCAAATCAATGAAATTCAAGAAATCGTCAGATAAAATCAATCAATAAAATAATTGTGAAAAATATTAATGGCGATGTCATCCAAATTTCAAAATTGATTTTTACCATTTAACAGTCCAGTTTTAATAGTTTATCGAACATAAAAATGACTGCCAATTTTGTATAAACAAAATCAAACTTTTATTGCTTGATTTTGACTCAATTAGCATAAGAGACGAAATATGAGAAACCACCAGGAGTGGTCACCATCGAATATAATGATCAACAAGTCATTTGACGCGTTAGATTGTTATTCCAAAAACAGTATTTCAACTTTTGGAAATAAACTGTTTCTTTTTTTTCTTCTCTCTTGCGTGTTATTTGATAAATATTTTTGAGATGTTTGTATGCGATATTTAGTGATTTATAAATTTGCTACTTCGTACTATTTATGTATAGCTTTGTATAAACAAAGTAAATGGATATAACACCGTTTGATTACTACGTCTTAATCAAAGTGTTAAACATGATGTATTTTATTTTTCGGTCGATTAAATGTTATTCTTTTTATTGAGATCATGTGCAAAGAATCAATCTAGCACATAATAACTTAATTACTAATCAAGAAAATAATAACAAAAAACAAAACCGAAACAAAAAGAGAAAAAAAAAACCGAGTATTTTTCCCCAATGGCAAAACGAAATGGTCACCAACTGCAAATAACATTAATCAGATAGAATATTGTTAAATCATACGATCTAATGAAATTAAAAATGCGCACAAAACAGCTATCGAATGATTCATTGAATTCAAATGACACACGGATCGAGCCAGATTGTCTAGTTTTATGCCTGTCACCACAATGTTCCGCTCAATCGAGTCAAACGTTGATGTGAAGAAGAAGAAAAATGAGTTTGGTTCAGTTTTGCAATGTTTTATATGTAAATTAATGCTTTTGATATTGATCTGTGTGCTGGTATTAGTTTGGGTCGTGTTCATTGTGTTGGTGCATTAAATATACGTGTTTATGACTCTTTAATAATTTAAATACAAATGAAAAAAATGAAGACAAAAAAAATATAACTGAAATAGTCGATGAACTAGAATTGTAAACAACTTTGTCAACATGAAATTGTGTAGAAAATGAGCTTGAGTATCTCATGTAAATTGGGAAGTGAATTGGGATTTATAAAAGGCGAATAATTTTCCATTGAATCAATTGGCAGAATTTTGCAGCTTGCCAAATGAAGAACGAACATGAAAAAAAAGTAAGAAATATGGCAAACGAAAATCCGCATCGAAGCCATCTGTTTGCAAATGAAGACTACACGCATTGCATATTAAGAACAGAATGAAACAATAAATAAGTAATAAGCAATAAGCAATAGTAGCGCGACAAAAATGAAAATTAATTACAACTAAAATATTTAGCGAATGCATACACTGATGAGAAAAACGAAACAGCAAAAAAAAAATAACAAAAATAATTACATGAGTAATGTGGTTTGCCATTCGCGGTGATCGCATGCATGCAATGAATGATGAATTTGCAAAAAGTCGACTCTCTTGTTGGCAGATTATTAATCTTCAGATGAAGTGAAAAATTGATGTTAATTTACATAAATTCCACGTTAGCTAGACTTAGTGGAACTTGAGCTTGTCAAACACTCAAATATTCACACATGCACAGACACGAACACACAAATCGCCTGCCTATATCATATGCAAAATGAAATTGTCCCAGAAATAACTACATATTCTCAAATGAAAGGCAAATAAATCAACAATTTCAAAGGAAATGCTTTGGACAGTAAAACAATGCAAATGAATGAAATAGCATTCATTCTCAATTCGTTTAGCCTTTATGTCTAACACCTTTTTGTTTATTGGCGCGCTAATAACAAATTCAAAAGTGTTAATCTAAATGTTTATGTTTGTGTTCATTCAATGTGTCTGCACAATTAATTATTATTAAATGAATTTAATTAATTGCTAAGCTCGAGTGCGAATGCACATTTTATTTATGCATCATTATATATATATATGCAATTTTTTTCGCCACCATTTTCAGTGAGCTGTGGGTGTTGATTCGATTTGAATTCTCGTCTTTTTCGTTGTCATTTATTATAACACGTTTGAAAATTTGCAGTTTGGAAAAATTAATAAAAACTTTGACAAAGTGATAATTTTTAGTACTAATTTATCTTTGTGTATTTTTTTCGCTCTCTCGCTCCCTTAATAATACTTTGTGACATCTCGATTACGTACGCTCAAAGTAAATGCTAAAATGCAATCTAACTTGCATTCTCAAACTAGTAAAATAGACAGAATGAGAAAGAGAGAGAGAGAGAGAGAGAGAGAGTGAGCATAAAAAATTTAGCGAAAAACCCGCATTCGACAAATTACCACATTATTGATGTTTACGTTTGTTCGTTGCCTGTCTGCCTGCTAGCCTGTTTGCCTGCCTGCCTGCCTAACTTGTGTTTCCCTATGTGTGTACTCTATACTCCAGTTTGGAGCTACTCGTGCGCCTACGTAGGCCATAAAAGCACACAATATCCAACAGAAATTCATTGATTACGATAAAAAAAAGAGGCAACAGAAAATAAAACACAACGCACGAACAAACCGATTTCATTCATAAAATTACTTTTGTTATGGTAACCACCCCGTTTTAGAGTATTTTCAACGCAAAATAAATACGAACAAAAAAATGAACATAAAATGTATGGATGGAAATAAAATAAAAAATAAAAAGAGAATTGAAACAACAAACTTGATTGTGACCAAAACAACTCGCGATGGCGGCAAATCTGTAGCGTACCGCAATTTACTCAATGTAAAATGAATGTGAAATGCATGATTAAAAAGAGCAAGAGAGGTAAAAACGTAAATAGTGACAGGTTTAGTTCATCAAGAGTAGGAAGGCATGATTGTGTGGAATGAAGAGGCCGTAGATTACATTATGAGTCATAAATTAACCATTTCTATTGGTTTTTTTTTTCTCTCTTCATTTCGTATCGGAAGCAGCAAACGGAATACACCTCAATCGAAAATAAACTACTTAAAAAATCGATGTGATCAACAAAAACAACAACATAAAAGCAAAATGGAAAGAAAGATATTACATGCAAAAAGAAAGTCTTGTGTGTAATCACTTGTTGACCTGAACACTTGAAAAAAAGGATCTAGATCAATACGATTAAATCTCAAATGGACTTTTTGCTGCATAAACACCACTTTTATCCAACTTAAAAAGCTAATACAAATATTTATTTTACAATACTGTGTAAACAGTTAGAAGGACACAAATAGCGCCGTCCGAATTTTCCGCATTAAAAACCAGACCGAAAAATAAACAGAAACTTCAAAAGCATATTACATTCTGATTTCGTTCTTTCGTTAAATATTTACAGTAATTTTTCGTTATTTTTGAAACCATATTAACAATGCTTCAGGCAAATGACAACAACAACACGGCGACAGTTACGATGCCGACGACGACAGTGATGAAAGTAAAACAAAAAAAAAAAAAAAAAAAATATGTGCAAACAAATAAGTGAATTACAATGAACGTAAATATGCATGCTGCTTGCTTGGATTGAAAGTGCGAACGAAAGGTATAGAAAAGTTGAAGTAAAAAGGCAAAAAAAACGCAACAAACACACTATCAATGATTCCAATAGCAATTGTGAATAAAAACATACACCAAATTGGCCTATCGAGAGATAAAAACGCGACGACGACGACAACGACATACAACTGAGAAAGAGCACACGATAACTCTCAGCATTCAGGCGACAACTGACTTTGTGTCGACATCACAAAACCAATACAAACATTTGCGATGAATGAATGAGACGAGAAAGAAAAAAAAAATGCAACGACACTATCTCAACTCTAAGAAAAACAAAAACGAAAAAAAACAATTCGACAAGGATTTCATACGATTGGTGAATTTCGGCGTTTGCATCACAAAAAGTACGTTTTCCAAAACGGAAAATAAAATCAGCAACAACATTGTATGCTCACTACCGTATACATCATCAAAATTGGTAAGAAACAGAACATTTCGTGTACGTGAAGATTTTTTGTTTCTGTTCCCAAAAAGTTCCATATTTTTCGAAATAAAAATCAGCATGATCGAAGCACATGAAAAAAAAAGAAAGAATATAGCGGCGCCTACATGCCCCCAACGTACGGCCGTTTCTCGGTGCACGATACGAAACGCTACCAGCAAATACGACGCATATTATTTTACACCAACAACAGCAATACGCGCTGCTCGACACAAGCAACAACTAAGAGAGCTAACAGCTAAGCTGAACTGAGCAGAGCTGAAAGCAGCACTCGTGTGATATAGTTTCAAGAACTTGTGTGGCTCAGTGTCAGTCAGTGCTTGAACGTGAAACAGTTCATTTCTCTATTTTTTTGAGCAGTGCCTTAACAGCATTCAACAGTCGACAAATTAAAAAAGAAATAATAAAATACAAATAAACCACAACACACAAATCAAGAAAAGAAAAGACACTATCTGTGCGAGATTAACATATCACTTTGAGATCTAAGACACATTGCTACAACCTGCAATTTCATTTGCGTATTGAATTTTTATTGTGACAAATTGAAAAAAAAAAAAAAAAAAAAAATTGTGTTTGTATTTTGTAGTTTTTGTTTTTTGTGTGATTCATTTTAAACTTTGAAGATCTCATTTGAACGCCTTTCTTATGTTATTCGTTAAATTCACAATTTATGTCGATGACTTGATTCTTATCCGATTTCTATGAGTTTGTTTTGCGTTAGATATCTGTTTGCATGAAGTTTTGTGTAAAATTTATGTTGAACAGCTGTAATCTGTGACAATTTGTTTTTATTTTCATTCTACAAATTTGGTGTTTAAGTGAAATTTCAAGCATTTCAAATTGATAAGGTGATTTCTTCGAATATTCCTCATGTATTTTATTGCCATTTTTTCAAATAATTTGTCAGATGTAGTATTTTTTGTGGTGATATTGTTGTATTTTTTTTTGAATGAATGTCGAAATGGCTAAGTGTGAAGCAAAATATAGCAAAATATAGCAAAATATAGCAAAACATAAAATGTGAAGACCATTTTTGGTTTTTTCAACCAGAAATATGCACACATTTTCTGAATAACTGTTCAATGAAAATGGTCATGTCTTTCGATTGCCAATCCAATTAGAGAGCGAATGATAAAATTGCATTGCTGGTGAAAATATCGGTTGTCATTTTGTCAATCTCGTCTTGAAAAACTGAATTTACGGTATTTACAGATCGTTGAATCACTTGACGGGATTTTGATCATTTTTTTAAATTTTTTTTATTTCATTTTCACAACGACAACTACAACAGCAACAATAAAATGAGCCAATTTTCTGATGCTTTGATTTTGTCACCATTTACGCATTGTGCTGATTCTACTATAACTTACGTTCCATTTGTTGCCACCTGTTGTGTATGGCGTATTTTTAATTCGTTCATTGTTTCGATTTAGTCTCGAACGCGATCACATTCGCATTCACGACGCATAAATTCTATCGAAAGTGCGCCCACATCTTGTCACACCGAAAACTGAACTGTATCAATATTGTATTTGAGATCTAAATTATACGCTTGAATTTAAAATTAATATGCAAAAGCATTTCTCTCCCTCTATTTATTCTTCTCTATCTCATTCCCTCTCTCTCTCTCTCTCTCTCTCTCTCTCTCTCTCTGTCGTACGATCAGTTAGTTTTTTAATACATAGTAATGATATTGACTTAATTCGATTCAAATACGTCTGCTCAATTAGCAAAATGACTGAGATCAGATTAAATCATTTTAGGCGAACAATAAAAAAAACGTCAACAACAGACAACCTAGCGCTCAAAAGAAACAAACAGCAGTCGCGCAGCAAATCTAAAGTTTAAATGAAATCGATGTGATTCACTTTTGTTGCGCCGTCGTTATCTGATCGATGTGAGAGAAGCATTTTAATCAATCCAAGTTCCTATTTAACTCAAATATTAAATTCAAATGAAGACAGATACAACAACGAAAAAATAAAGAACACTGATGATATTGCATCAAGCATAAGGCATAAGCATGTGTGCATGTTTGTATGTGTATGCTGAATATTTTTTCTTTTTTTTTTTGTTACTTCTCTCGTGCGATTATGCTAATGTTATTATTATTTCATGAGAAATCCATTTAGATTTTTTGAATCAGTCGTTCCCAGTTCGTGTGTCGATTTCATTCAGACCTTAAAACAGATGTGTCATACAACTAACATTTTGTGCGAAAGTATCGTGGCGTTTGCCATTTCTGCAATTTAATTAAAGCAGCACACCGATCAGATAAGTCGATTGTGTATATACCTGTGACAGAAAAAGAGTCACATGAATGAGCAAACATACATACAGTGCGAAAGATAAATAGAGTAAGAGAGAGAGAAATAGAGTGAGAGAGAGAGAGTAGGAGATGAAACTTCTTTAAAATGATCATTTTCCATGCGCGAAAGAGAAATGACACTTTTATCTGGCTTGATTTGAATTTAAAACCTTCTGTCATGGATGATTTATGGCGGCGCCGAAATTAAAAATTGGCACACACATCTGACTATCTACTATGTCACGCGTACGATTGCCCGCAAAAGTTTAGAATTTAAAATAGATTTCCTTATCAATAATGTACGCCGAAATATTATGTTGATGATGTCGGGAAGAAAAAGCAAAACACCAAAAAAAGAAGAAATTTCGCACAAAAAAAAACAATAGTGCTGAAAACATGATGTTCCTTTTGTCATGTAAAACAAAATCCGCGACACTCGCTTTTGAGCCATTAATTATCAAGCCAAGAATAAATTTTATCTCCGAAGATATTTGCAAGATCAGTTTTCATTTCCATTTTCATTTCCATTTCCATTTCCATTCACTTTTTAATTAAAGAGCATTGACGTGATTCTCTTTTTATCTCTATTTCTTTCTCTCGTCATTTTTTCCTTTTATTTTGTTTGCATCGTAAAACGAATGCCGTCATTCGAATTTCATTGTGCGGCACACGTAATATAAGAAAAAAAAACAATTAGTTTCATATCACATATTGCAAGCATATGTTTATACTAAAATTGGCTGAATGCACTGTGAAATCATAATAAATGTAATAAAGACGCCTCACACTATCTTGACACAACCAGAACTGTGCGAATGAATTTCATTCATGCTTGTTGTCAGTCAGTCGAATGCGTTTGCGTAATTCTTATATGCGTCTCTACTTTTTGTGTCTCTGATCATTCACACTGTCTCCTTCACTCCCTCTTCCTGTCACCTATTCGCATCTTTTCAATCTTTACTTCATCTTCACTGAATAGAGCTAGAAAATAAATCGTTTAAGGCGCAGTACAAACTTTATTTCTTACGTTTCTTTTCTTCTTGAGTTATGTCATCATTTTATTTATACGCAAATAAAGAAGAAAAATTTGCATCGGTTTATTCAAATCGAGCGGAAGAAGATTTTTCATTGTGTTGTTTCATTTCAATGATTTTTTCCATAAAATTTGAAACGTGTTTAAATACTGTCATCACATTGTAATTAATTGTTTAATTCAGCACAATATGCGACACGTCAACACTGCATTTGATATATTCAACACGATTGGCAATTATCAATTAGCCGTGCAATAAACACCATTCATATCAAATTATAAATAAATTTAGAAAAAACCAACAACAACAACAACAACAACAACAGCAAATGGATTTGATGATGAGAATGAAAAACCCCTTTTATTTGATATCTATTCAGGTGCATTGTCACTCATTTGAATTGATGCTTAAGTTTAGCCATTTTTATAACTGTATTCGCTACTACATTTAATAAAATGCCACTTGGTCATATTTCTCACATCATATTCGACTCAGATTGCGAATAAAAAATATTTAACATTTTTGGTGATCGATTGAAATTTATGAACTTTTTTTTTCTTCTTTTTTCTCTCTCACTCTCTCTCTCTCTTGTCGCAAATCGATGACACTGGAACGGCTGGCTATTTTTAGTTTAAGTATCAATTTAAACGAACAATTTATAGGCAATAAAAAAAAAAAACTACTTTTATTATTCCAAAACAGATGCGGCTTATTCAAGAACGTCGATTATACCGAACAAGGTTTAATTTGAAATGAAGAGAAAATTTTATTTTTCATTTTCTAAATTCAATTTATGATATTGAGCTTGAGAAAATGAAATCAGTCGAATTTCATCATGCGAACATTCGAATATTTTAAATTTTTTTTAGAATTTCTGCGAATCACAGAATCAAAGTGTTGCTTTTCGATCAAAATCATCAAGCATCTGCTTCTAATAGAAAATAAAAAAAATGCCTTATGCATTGAATAGTCTGAGAATCTATCACAAATTGATGTTCTAGACAGACCTTCAAATATTGTACTAACTGTAAATGGAGAGGATAGCAAAACAAAAAACAAAAAAAAAAGAAAAACAAAAAAAATAAGTCAGACAAAAGACATCATTGAGATTTGTTACTAATTAGGAAGCTGAATGGGCACACACAGAAGCAATAAAAACGAAACTGAATCGTATATCAATTTATAATCCGTCAAAGAGACAAGAAAATAAACACACAAAAAAGTAACCACCCAAATTCACATTGATTGAATTTACAAAATCTGCATAGACACAGTTGATACTTTCGAGAGTAAGACGAGCACTTTGTGCACACTAACTTCGAACCAGATGGACTGAACTGTGCTCAAATGCATTTATATATATGTGTGTATTGTATCGGCGGCGACGAAGCAAAAAAAAAAAAAACAACAACAACTAAAGCGAAAACAAAAACAAGCAAACGCTCAATTTCCTTTTGAGAAGCACACCGACTAACGACGAACACATCCAATGTGTGCTCATATACTCGGACCGTGTGTAGTGCACTTAATTGCATATTGTCGAGTTGATAGCATAAAGTGCATTTCAACAGCGGCGCTTGTAAGTATGTTTAAATTTAACCTGGCGCCTAAGAACAGTTGTAGAGTTAGTTTGTTTTTTTTCCGTCGTTTTTTTCTCCTTCACATGCACAAAGTTTAGTCGTACACTTGTAATCGTTTTGTTGTTGTTTTTCTCACATCGTCGCTTCCATATGCTTCCATTGTTATTCCCTCATGTATATACGAAGAAGTTGCAGTGTTTTTCAATTTGTTCTTTTCCCTTTTCTCTTTGATCGAATGTATTTTTCCTTCCTTTTTTTGTGGCTTTTATTTGGTTTTCGGCATTGCCGTGTGTTTGTTTTGAGACATTGGGTGTTTGATTTTTATTTTCGAGATGGCGTCTTCGTTGATTAACCACAATACAAAACTGTCCGTGAAATTGGATTAATTTATCATAATGCTATTTGCGTTTTGTTGTTGCTGACATTTCGCATTTGCATGCCTTAATTGATTCAACATCATCAACAATAACAACAAAAAATATCAACAACAATACCAACAAAATGAAAACACGAAAAAAATGAACTTTTTTTTCTACAATTAATGACTAATGAAAAGGATAATCTGCCTTATCAAAATCGCTTGCTATCAATCAATTTGCCAAATGAAAAAGTGATGATGCAAACATTTCAAGCGGCAACTTAATTAATTCACATGAATATGAGCAATGAACCTTTTAAATTGAATTGCGTCTCAAGTTTAAACATTCAGTTTTTGATTTGATTTGGTTTGGTTAGGTTTGTTTTGTTTTCGATTGAAATTTGTTTGTCCTTTGAAATTCAATTCAGTGATAGACAGAAAAAGAGAGAAGTGGCACCATTAATTTGGTGCGTTTGATGTTTTGTTTCGTTTCGTTTCTTTTATTTTTTTTTCGTTGATATTTCCATTAATTTAAATCAGAAGAAGAGACCCATTGTAATGATCGCGCGCTATTGAAATGTGTCGTCTAAAAGTCGATGTATTTTTATTTGGAAATGATTTGGGAGCGTGATCGGCTCCATTGGTCTAACAATGGCCACGACACAGCAAAAATAATACGCGTAATGCACATACGTTGCGAGTGAGAAAAAGAGAGACACAAATAGAGAGAAGGTTAGAGTAAAAGCGAGAAAGAGAAACAGAGCGAGAGGTAGATGGAGTAGTTATGTGAGCAACAAAATGATCAGAAAAAAAAAAAATGAAATATCGTACAAATCCATCTTTACGAGCTTTGAATTGGCGCCAAAGGCATTTATAAAACTCTTTTCTTGGTGGTTCAGTATGTGATGCCGAGCCGTGATTGTAAGGTATAAGTTTATTGGCTGTTTCTGTGTTGGATTTTGCCGTTTTGCTGCTGATGCTCGGCATTGTGTTTGTGCGCGTTTTTTTACATTTATTACACTTTTTGACGGTGATCTTTAGCTCCTTTTCTCTTTAAATTCTTTTTTTTTTTGTGATTTTAGTTCACCACTAGCTCAATAAAGTTTAAAAGTACAAAATTATACAAGTATTTTTCATTTAATTTGCTTGTCGACATGTTTCCACGCTTGCTTATTCCTTGTCTGGCATTTTATTCCTAAGATGTTTAACCAATGTTTGATTTCTATCTTAAAGACACGCTATCATTTCGCATGCGTCGAACAATTTACATTTTACACCGTCTGCCAACGAAACAGAGCGATTCAAGAGAGAAAAAAACAACATAAAACATTACTTAATTTACAGATTAAACACGCACGTGTGTCTTGCTATCTAAATAGACTTCGTTTCGATTATACACCGATCTTTGATTCAATTCCAATTGCTTGGCCATTGTCTACCTATGAATGCTCAAGGGCCTCTTCAGTGAATATGCTAAAATAAATTAAATGAGTCTTTAATTTTAATCAATTTCAATTGTTTTGAACTGCCCAGCAGTTACGATAGTTCATTTTATCATCTCACTCTGTATCCTTTTACGATGTTTATCACACACGAATCAAAGCAAAACCAAAACCAAACCAATGTGGTAGAGAAAAACACATGAAAAAGAAAACCAAAGTGTGAGTATTATGGCAAGTGTTGTGTTTCTTTTTATACCAACATCAAGTAAAATGATGCATTGAATTACATATGATTTTTCATTTGTATATTGTTATCGGTTTCGATGGTGCCTCTCTCTCTCTCTCCTCTCTCGGGCTTTGCATAATGTTTCGTTTTGTTTTGTATGTTGTTTTATAATTGTGCATATGCGCTGCAACATAATAGCTTCATAGTTTTGCTACGAAATTGTGTGTATTATGTTTTTGTTGTAGTTTTTTTTGTATGTATTCGTTGTACACATGTTCATATGTGTAATAAAGCACCGCATTTACCGGCGCCTGTAAGCGCGCATTTGTGGTTCGTTCATTTGTTTTCTAACTCATCATTTTGTGCCGTTTGCTTTGGTCCCATCGTTTCATTTCGTTCGTTCATTTGCTTTATCTTTTCTCTCTCGGTTTCGAAAAATTTAATTATTGAAATTGTATACTAAGCGGACAGAGTTAGGCGCCAGTCTACTTTTTTTTCACTTATATTTTATTGTTGAACAAGAGAAAAAAAAATTTGTTGTTTGTTTTTACTCACCGAGTAGACGCACTCCATCATCCTTGATACGCCTATAGCGTTCAACCAAGGTATAATGCAATAATTGTTAGTGTTGCGGAACCTCAACGCTATGCAAGACGTTCTGAATACAAATAAATGAAACACATTTTTACGATAAAAATCAAAAATATAAAATTTGGCGAATTTTATGCGGGTGCAAAATGAAAAAAACAAAAGACTTATTCAAATGTTGCCATTTTGCACAAAAAACAGCTTTTTTTTGCTCAGTAGCTCTTATTTTTATTTTTATTTTCATTTTGACATTTTTTTTTCTGTTCTTCTGACCATTTTTTTTTCCTAACGTCGCAAGCTATTTTGTTACTTCGGAAACGGCTTGACGTTTCAAATTTATAAAAAAAACAGAACAAAACATATTATTCATGTTCTTCATTTTCCAATGTTTCTGATCTTCTTATGTTCGTCATGTTGATAAGTCTAAATTATTAGACAAATTTCAAACACCTTTTCAGACTTTACTCATGTTTCACGTCGCCGGTGTGCAAAACGTGCTTCCGTTGCATTTAAAACCGCTTACGATGATCAACATTTGAGGAAAATCCGCCAACAACTTTTTTTTTTGTAGTTAAACACACGGCGACAGACGATGTTCGTGTGAACTTTTATTTCTCGCAAAAAAAAATTTGAGCCGCACAAGTCAGCCGATGTTTGGGGCAAACATAAATTATCCATTCTCTGTTTTTTTTTGCCGATTATAAGATAAATATATCGTATTTTCTATTTGAGTACAATGGATTAGCAATATTTAAATGTGGCTAGTAGGCAACAGTGTTGCATTTTATTAACATTTAAGCAAAATTTTTTCTCTTCAAAATGCGGGTTTTGCTTACATTTCGACACACTGATTAGCAATGGCTTAAATCGTGTGATTAGAAAATATATAATTTAAATTGATCGTAAACATTCCCTTTAATTTATGTTTATTCTCTATTTTTATTGCTATTTGTAACACAGGCGTTCAGTATGTGAGTGGAGGCGCGATTCTGTCGATTGTTCGTACGGCTTTGTAAAAATGAAGAAATTAAATGAAATTGGTTAAGCAGAACCAGTACAAATTGATATTGTTAAATTCAGTTTAGATGAGAAACCAATATTAAACGGAACATTTTAATTCAACGGTGAAAATCAATTCACAATTCAGAGACTAAGCAGGAGACAATTTAAGAAAACGTTAGATATTTACCAAAAATTTATACAATGCATCATCATTGGTTCATTCAATTTTTCATCATTTTCATTATAAAATGCACTGCATTTGCTGCTATTGGGCCAAAACTATCTGGTAAGTACGCGTTCATACAGCAATCAATTCTCAATTTCTTGCTCAATCTGACATCAGTCTCACTTCCTTGATCTTTGCCTTAATTTTGCGTTTTGTCATTGAAACAGGCAAATTTTCACATGATATTGAATCGGGCCATCTTTTTGTGCCCCGACGAGTGCACTCCAATGGCACACATTTATCATATAATGTAACACATTTCCATGAGTACGATAACATCAAGAAAATCGACAGTGAACAGCTGGATAACAAGCTACACTATCACATTGATTTGCACGACCATACATTGCATGTGGAACTTGAGTAAGTGTAAAATTAATTACATTTTCTTTTACTTATTTTCATCTTAATCTTAACTCTCTTTTGCTCTCGTTTTGTATGCTGTGATGATTTTTAAAAATAGCTTGAATTTTAATTTTGAGTTTTATAACAAACAAACAAAAATCAAGGCTTAATTTTCATTTGTTTGACGTAATTCAATAGGCCATCAGTTGATTTTATCGGCCCATCAATGGTTGTTGAACGTCATCGGCGTGATACCCGTTCTCGTACCCACTATAAACATCATAATCGACGATGTCATTTCCAAGGTCAAGTAAGAGATGATCACACATCCAGTGTTGCGTTATCCTCGTGCAATGGCATCGTAAGTATCCAAAATAACTCCTTTCATTTTTCGTTGAAAAATTCTTTTTAATAACAATAAGTTTAAGAATGAATTACCGTACGACAAAAATAAAACGAAATTTCGAAGAAATAATTTACATTTTATTGCATCTTTGTATTTGAAAAAATGTTTATTTAAAATGTATCGGCGTCGTTGTCGTCGTCGCCGTCTTCGTCGTCATTGTTAGTTGTCAATCGACTTTCGAAAATAAACAAACTCATAAAATTCATCGTGTGACGATTTGCATTGTGTATAAATTTAGACTTGTTTTGATTTAATGTGACAAATTTACCACCTAATTGTGACGCCCAAATGTCATAAATCAGCGTCTCGTTTGTTGAATGCAAATTATTTGACCAATGAATGTTACGTATTTGTTGTGAATTTCGAAATTGTGTGGTGGTGACATTTTTCTTACAATGAATTTTGCGTAAAATTACAGTGTCTGCAAAGGCGATGCTTATTTACAAATCGTGACATTTTCCATATTTCTGAATGAAATTTATGAATTTTATGAATTTTATGAATTTATGAATAATTAGTTTAAAAATATGTTTCATTCTAAAAAATTGTATACATAGAGTGGAATGGTGCGAACAAAACGTGGCGATTATTATATCGAACCATCAAAACACCATCAAGTGAACGATGCAGGCCATCATCCTCATATAATCTTCCAGCGATCGGCTATAAAAGTAAATAAATTGTTATGTGGTTTTTTCGGTTGTTAATTTTGTTGAGTGTATGTTGGCAATTTAATATAAAATATGGTTAATTCATTTCCGTAGCAGAAAACAAATCAAAAACAAGAACAACAACAACAACAGGAACAACATAATAGCGTTGATAGTGATATTAAATTTAAAAGTAGCAGTAATGAAGAGAATAATATAGTTAATAACAAGCAGCATAAGTTAAAAAATCGAAGAAAACGCCGAAAAGGTCATCATAAGAAGCATGAGGCAAGCAATTGTGGAACAAAAGAACCGAAGCGACCCACTGAAACGCACATTGAATGGCAACCACAAGGCAAAGTATGGAGTCACTCTTTTCATTTTGATATCATTTATATGATTTGGCCACAATTCACACAATTGTCTTATTTTTTTATTTCAATTCTTTGCGTTTTCATTTTCTCAAACTTCAGGTGATTGTTCAAAACAGTCGCAAAATCCGGCATCGTTTTCGTAAGAAGTTTCTTAATGATCTTGATCGTCGTCAAAAACGGTTACGCAAGAAGAGGCAACGACTGCATCGTGCAAAGAAAATGCAACAGATTTTAGATCGAAAAAGGAATTTTACACGCATTAATAGTGATGACGATGATGTAACCTATCACAAGGTACAGAAACGTAGCAAGCGATCAGTAAGCAGCCCTCGACATGTTGAAGCTTTAGTTGTGGCCGATTCATCGATGGTTACATTCCATCAAGACGGTGATGTCGAAATGTATCTACTCACTATTATGAATATGGTTTCGTCGCTGTACAAAGATCCAGCCATTGGTAATTTAATCAAAGTCGTTGTTATACGCATCGTATTGCTTGAAGAAGAAGAATCACATCCGGATTTCAATGTCACTCATGCGGCTGAAGGAAATTTGCGTCAATTTTGCAGGTAAATTTCACTCATTTACATAATGAAAATGGCATTTAGATGGCTTATTCAAATTAATAATCTCAATTTCAGATGGCAACGTTTAGAAAATCCAAAAGATGACAGCGAACCAACTCATCATGATGTCGCTATTTTGATAACCAGAAAAGATATTTGCTCATCAGATGGATGCACGTAAGTTACGATCATTCACTTATTTTCTTATTGAATTGCAAATCAAATCAATTTCATTCGCGGCATTTAATACATTGAATTTACGAATAAAATATAGAACACTGGGAGTTGCAAACGTTGGTGGAATGTGTAGGCCAGATCGTTCATGCAGCGTTAACGAAGACAATGGAATCACATTAGCGCACACGATTACCCATGAGCTCGGTCATAACTTTGGAATGTATCACGATACGGAGAAAAGTGGATGCGATAGACGTGCTGGCTCGATCGTTCATGTAATGACACCGAGCTTTGAAGCAGACACCATACAAGTTTCATGGTCGAACTGCAGCCGGCGATATATTACACACTTTTTGGAGTGAGTTGCATTCGTATTCTATTGCAAAATAATTTAAATGTTCGCTTTGGATAAAGGAACAAATATTAATTTTGATTAAATTTTAGTCAAGGCTTTGGAGACTGTTTAGATGATTCACCAACTGAAATGGAGGTTATGAGCTATCCCGATTTGCCGGCTGGGGCCATGTACAATGCAGATTTGCAGTGTCGACTGCAATTTAACACAACTGATGAATCAGTTCGACTTTGTTCGAAAATGCATGAGATTTGCACACAATTATGGTGTTATGTCAACGATGAATGCGTTACACAGCTTCGGCCAGCAGCAGCCGGAACAAATTGTGGCAAACATAAGGTTAGAAAAATCGAAAATATGACGCAAAATCTCGTTAATGTTCATTTCCAAAAATTCAAATTTTTCAAAACTTTTTTCATTGCTTTCAGTGGTGTCAAAATCAAGAATGTGTTCCCATTGAAGATCTACCAATGCCCATTGACGGTCAATGGGGTAATTGGACGGAGTTCAACGAATGTTCACGGTCTTGTGGTGGCGGTGTTTCGATCGCCAGTCGTGAGTGTGATAATCCCAGGTAATTTTCATTCAAAAATACATCACGATTAATTTGCACAATTGATTAAAATATGAGAATGTAAATTTCTCTTTCATTTAGACCAGAAAATGGAGGCGCATTCTGTGTTGGCGAACGCCTTCGATATAAGATTTGCAATACAGATCCATGCCCTAAAAATGAGCCAAGCTTCCGAGCTCATCAATGTTCAAGCTTCAACAATGAAACTTATCGAGAAAAGAAATACGAATGGCAACCATATTTTGATAATCGTAAGTCAGTTTAAGATTTTTAAAAGATTTCGTTGAATTATTTACTTATTTAAGAAAAATGTCATTTTAATTTCGACCAGACGATCCATGTGAACTGTATTGCACTGATAAAGAAGATACGATTATTGTACCTTGGGGTGATTCAGCAGCCGATGGTACACCATGCAATATTGGAACAAATGACATGTGCATATCTGGAATTTGTCGAGTAAGTGTAATTTCAAAAGTCAATCACAGTTTCAACCCAATCTTATACTTAACTCAACAAAACTTCCTTCATTTTTCAAATTAACAGAGAGTCGGTTGCGATTGGGTTGTTGATTCAAATACAACTGAAGATCAATGTGGTATATGTGGTGGAAATGGTGAAACGTGTACAACAATCAAAGGTGAATTCAATAGAAAAGTAAATGTTTCCGACGATTACTTTGAAGTAACAATAGTACCGATCGGTTCACGTCAAATTCTTATCGAAGAAATAAATCCATCTAAAAACTACTTATGCATTGGCCGTGCGAACAGCAATCAAACATTTTTGAATGGCGATCGATTAATTTTAATGCCAGGTGAATTTTCAATTGATAAACTAACAAAGGGATTATACGAACGAGACAATGAACAAGAAAAGATTAAAATACCCGGTCCAATACCGTTTGAAATGTCTGTTCAGGTAATTGCACATTACTAAATAATAATTAACTTTTTCTCTATATTTGAGCTAATAAACTTGAATTCGAATGTAGGTATTAATTCGTGGAAAGAGTAGGAACCCAGGAATTCGATATGAATACACATTGCCAGCAAATGAAACAAAGAAACCATTTTATTATTGGAAACTTGGCGATTGGTCGGCATGTTCAGCCACATGTGATGGCGGCATACAACAACGTGATCCAGTTTGTTTTGAAAGTGTAAAAAATCAAATTGTTGATGGAAAACTCTGTTGGACAAATGCTGAAAATGATATACCAAAAACCAAACATCGTGTTTGTAATGAAGTGCCTTGTCGTGTACATTGGTGGATTGGCCCATGGCAACTTTGTCCTGTAACCTGCAAACGTCAAGGTAATTTCAATGATGAAAACCTCTTTATCTTAATTATCGTAAGTAAATTATATATCAATTTTATTTTGTTCAGGACAACCTCATCCAGTGAAACGACGCACAATAATGTGTGTTGACTACAATGACAATGCTCTGTCTGACACTAGTTGCAAAAATGCAGAGGAGCGACCATCAGAGACGGAACCTTGCGACAAAAATATACCATTCTGTAGTGGCGAAGAAGACAATAATGAAAATAGTAATATGATTTAATACCTATCAATTTTCATTTTCACAGCATTCGGTTAGTAAGAAATAATAAAATACTTAATTCTCTAACACTGTACGACAGTGAATGGAGTAAAAACAAATAGAAAACAATCCAGTGAATAAAATTTCATTTTTAAACTGGAACTTTAGTGGAAATTTTCAGAAATGTCGCACATAGTTTGGCACTGGAAATCTTTATTTTTAATAAATAATCAAATTTTATGTATTCGTTTGCACTCAAAAAACTATATTTCTATGCATTCAGCAACAACAACAACAGCAGACGCAAATACAACAAAACAAGTATTGTTATCATTAATTGCAAAATGTATTTTTCTGTGTTGTACAAATTGATACTTTGGAGAAGACAAAACAAAAACTTCTCTAACTAAATAATTGCAATTACATCTAAATGTTATGTTATGTTATATTAACATTAATCTGATTCATTTTCGCTATGTGTTTGTTTTCTTTTTTGCTACGTTCAAAAATCCAATATATATATATAAATATGAAATACATGTCTGACATTTTTCTTTTAAGTACGCACATAAATTCTAGAAATAGGATCGCTTCATATACTAGTTCAGTTCATATAATTTTATTTAAATAAAACTGTAAGCAAAGAGTGTCAAACGTGATTCAAATAAACATGCAAAATGGAAAAAATGCATTTTAATTCACAAATGAATTTGATTTTATTGTTCATATTTTAGTATTATTTCATTATGCTTTTAATTTAATTTCATTTATTATAAAAATTGTTCGTAGTGAATCGATCGTTAAAAAATTCATGTAATAAAAAATTTGCTCATTCAATTCAAATTTGACAGCATTCCCAGGCTAGCTCATCAGTGTATTTACACAGCAAACTCACGTACATGTATCACGATGCTCACGATGGTGGCGCACGCGAAGTAATGTGAACTGTCAATGTCTCAATTGTATATACAATGTGTAGTATCTTGAGTTGTTTTTTTCCTATCTATCTTCATAGCTCGCTCACTCTCTCTCTCTCTCTCTCTCTCTCTCTCTCTCTCTATCTCACACTCTTCATCTCTATCTAAAAAATTTATTTTGACATTTGCCACATTTGAAGCGTATGTGGTATGTGTATGTGCGCGCGCGTCTGTATGTACGAGTATTTGTGTATGTTTATATGGACATTGGATAATTTATTGTATAGGTATTTTGTGTTTGATAGTATTTGTTTGGCTCTCTTTTTTCTCAGATTTCATTCTTGTGCTCACTGATTTCTTCATACCAAAATGTGCATTTGTGAGTGCCTACAAATTTATTGAGTGGTAGTTATTGTTGCTACTGCTGCAATGGCGGACCTCATTCACAACGATAACAGTACCAAAAATCCACTTGCATCACATCACAACTCACCACTAAAATCAATTGATGTGAATCAATCAAAGAATGAACAAGCAATTCAATCAAATTCCAAATCAATAAATGAACATTTAAAAAATAATTGTGAAAGTGTTAATAATCAAAACATATCAGGACCATCAGCATCGATAAAATCATCTACTGGCACAAAACCGAAGCAAATGTCCAACAATACTGTGTCTACAACGAGTGGCCCGCGCGTCGTAAAAATTTATAAAAGCGAAACTGGATTTGGTTTTAATGTAAGAGGTCAAATATCAGAAGGTGGACAACTACGTTCAATTAATGGGGAATTGTACGCCCCATTGCAACATGTATCTGCATGTTTGGATAATGGTGCAGCCGAAAAAGCTGGCATTAAGAAAGGCGATCGAATTCTTGAAGTGTAAGTGTCAAATTATCGAATTTTCCAGATTTAATCGTTCTCTCTCTCTCTCTCTCTCTCTCTTTCGCTCTTGTTAATCTGTCTGTCTATGTTTGTGTCGTAAATAATTTTTTTTTTCTTCCTATCAAATGCCATTGTGTAAATTATTGCGTCGACAAAATGTTAATTATACATCACATAATGTGTGATGGATGCCAGTGCTACAGTTAGAATGATAAAGATATGTGAACACAGAATTGAAATTGTGTTTGGAATATCAGTAATTTTTTTTTTGTCGAAATGGGTGTCAATGAATAGTGTTGTTTGTTTTGCAAATATCGAATGACTCACATCAAATGTTATATGAGAAACGGTATTCATACTAATTCATGTCATGTTTTTTTTTCGTGTGTGTTCAAATATTTTTTGGACTGATTAAATATGGTTTTTTTTTGCTGTACGATAAGTCGGGCAAATATAGGGGAAAATGCAATGGAAGCATTGAAAAAAATCGATTTTTAACCTACAAAAAAATGTGTATGTTGACGAGCTTTAAACGATATAAACAAAAATATGGATAATTTATTGGTGATTCTCCAGTGCTCAAACAAATCGAAAGCAGTGCAAATTTGCAAAGAATAATTTTTTTTTTTCGTTTCAAAGTGATTACATCAAAGTTGTGTTATTCATTTATTTATCGTGGTTAGCGTTTGTGTAATTCTCCATTTATCTATTTGTTCTGTGAATTTTGTTTTGCAATTAGTGTAAATTGAACAAAGTTTCTTTGTGCGTTGCACACAAATTTGCTTCAATCTCAATGATTGAAACGTTTAAAACAAAAACCAGTTTTAGTAAGAGTTGCAGTGATTAAGTTAAGCAACAAATGAGAAATTCAAATACATACAGTGGTTATGTGCATAGCAACAGCCAGTTGTCTTTGCAATTTAAATTGAAAGCATTTGCGGCCTATAGCTTTACTGGTTTTATAAGACAATTATACCATCCAGTGGTCTTAGTGATTTGATTTGGACGACATATTTAGTTGTCCCGACTATGTCTGCGCTATAATTATGATAATTGATATTTGTTGATAATAAACAAACTGACAGCAGGACTCAACCTAATTGAATGGTTTTTGCACGAAGAGCTCTTTTTTTTCCATGTAGAATGAGATCAATGGAAATAAAAAAATTGAAACAAAAGAGAGAGAGATAGAAAGAGGAAGAGGAAGAGAAAGAGAAAGAGAAAGAGAAAGAGAAAGAGAAAAAGTGTCATTCAAAACACTTTTTCAATTTAATATTCCTTTTTACTTGTATGAAATTTGCTGACGTTGATCTGAACACAATTGATTGGATGACAAATATACGTATGAAGCACGACAGATACTATTCACTTTTCTACATTGTTGCACACACAGTTGCTAACATGCTAACGTTCTGCGCTACTGCTTCATTACAATATTTTTTTCTTTTATCTTGTTATCTGTCTGTGCATCTCAAAGAACTCAGTTGTTAATTGAAAAACTATGACAAAAAAGTTGAACATATAATCAAGCTTTCAAAATGTTGATTGAATAGCTACAATGTTCTACGAACTGGACAATTTATTTTATGAAACGTATTTTGCGAGAACAAAATTTCACTGACCGTTAGCTGGAATAATTAATCATGTTCAATATGTACAGTGTACACACCTTTACTGCGAATTCTTACAGTGCATTGCATTTCTTGCATCAATTTATTTCGATTTCCAATTGAAAATACACAATTATTCCGTTTATTCTAGCGATAAATTTTGTACATTTTCGCAATACTTATTTTTAAATTGAGAATAAATACGAAAACAATAATTATCCGCATACGATTATTATGAATTCAAATATAATGCTGCTTATTCATTTTGCTTTCACTCGATGTGTGATGCATTCCAATTGTGTTATCAATTCTGATGAAATTGTTGGGGAAAACATATTTGATATTTCTCTTGAAACCGGCATTAAATGATTATTATTTAATTTATTTGATTAAATACCAAAGTCAGCAGATGTGACGAAAAAACATCGTAAACTTGACAATGAAATTATCTGATTTATTTATTTTCCTTGAAAAAAATGTGTTAAATATCCCACGAAACTTCCTTCAAAAATTCTAGAGATTTTACATTCATACCATTAAAATAGATAATGAGAATGTATGATAGACAGAATTTTGTACCAAAAATTACCGCATAACGATTGTTGTCGGTTTTAATGGTGCGATTTTATGTTCACATGCCGCTAAATATCCTATTTATAAAACAAATATCGTATATTGTTGTTATCTACTATTTTGTGTCTCGTGTGTCTTATATACGCTTTATTTGAAGGCCAAGTGCAACGAAGCGAAAATTCAAAAAGTCATTGCACACTGTTTGAAAAACGTTATAAGATTCTTTATTTACAAACGAAAATGAAACAATAACAACAATGAAGATTCGAAAACGATTTCATTTTTTTTGTTTTTTTTTTTTTTTTTTTTTTTTTGTTACAGAAATCATGTAAATGTTGAGGGAGCGACACACAAACAAGTTGTTGACCTAATCAAATCGGGAGGAGATTGCCTTACACTAACTGTTATATCCGTAACACAACAGGTATATAATTTCTATGATCATTTATGTGGCTTTTGTATTTTATTGTTTAAGAAATTAATCGTTTCATTTTGAAAATAATAGGAAGCCGAAAAATTAGAACCACAAGATGATCAGGGCGGATATTCATACATTGATTATTCAGAAAAACGTTCACTACCAATTAGCATACCAGATTATAATAATATAAATCGAAATGGCGAACGATACATAACATTCAATATTCATATGGCTGGTCGGCAGTTGTGCTCTCGACGTTATCGTGAATTTGCCAATTTACATACAATGCTTAAAAAGGAGTTTACCGGTTTTAATTTTCCAAAATTGCCGGGAAAATGGCCATTTCAATTAAGTGAACAACAATTGGACGCACGTCGACGTGGACTCGAGCAATATCTTGAAAAAGTGTGTGCAGTACGTGTTATTGCCGAAAGTGATGCGATGCAAGAATTTTTAACCGATTCTGAAGATGATTTAGCATCATCGCCGGTTGACATTAAAATCATGTTACCCGATCATGAAGTGGTCACCGTTTCTGTACGAAAATCAGCAAATGCACAACAAGTCTGGGATTTATTAGTGCAACGAGCCAAACTCACATCATACACACAGCAATATTTTTACTTATTTGAAATTGTCGAATATAACTTTGGTATGTTTTGTGATGATAATGAATGCAATTTTTTTTCTTCTGAAATTTGATTACATCATTATCTTTGTTCTGTTTATCATTTTAGAACGGAAACTTCAACCAAATGAAATTCCACATCAACTGTATGTTCAAAATTATAGTACGGCTTCAAGTACATGTTTGTGTGTCAGGCGATGGCTTTTTTCAATTGATCGTGAAACAACGTTACCACATGGCGAACAGGCAGCTAAATTTATCTTTTATCAGGTAAATTATATTTTTTGCAGTGGTCACTGACTAAATTGACGACAAATGACATTGAAAATCAAACCTTTGTTCCATATTTAGATAAAAACCTCCAATCTAATTAAATTTAATCAAATTTTCAGGCCGTTGAAGAAGTGAATCGAAATAACATTCGCGCCGAGGGGCGTTTATATGAACTAAAAGCATTACAAGATGCGAAAAAAGCATCGGAATATTTGGCATTAGCACGAACATTACCAGGTTATGGCGATGTAGTATTTCCACATTGTGCATGTGATAGTCGTAAAGAAGGACATGTTATACCTGCCGTAGGTGAGTCAGTTGAACAAGCGATTTATGCATTCACTTTAAGTAATTCACTTGTACTGTTACATAATCAATAATAATTCCATTCTTTAAGGTATGTCGAATTTCCGAATGATTACATGTCGAGAGGATGGCACACTGGAGTCACAAACCGTTGAACTCACTTGGGACACAATATTACGATGGGAGAGCGACGAAGAATCCATGGCATTTTGTTTTGAATATAGTCGCAATGATAAACCACCTCGGTGGGTTAAAGTCTATACGCCATATGTAAGTACTTTTAACAAATCGAATAATTAAACAAAAATTGAATGTTTACATTATGAGTTAACACTTTGAATAGACTGTAGATTCTCAATTCTTCAAGCAAACACATTTTTACGATTCTCTTCTTGTATTATTTTTCTAAATTTTCAGCACGCTTATTTAGCAGACTGTTTCGATAGAATAGTTGAGGAACGTAAATGGAATGATAGCGGTGATTAAAATCATATTGGTTTGGATAATAGACGCAAAATGGCGCAGAAAATTATTATTACAGAGCTGAGTTTACGTTTGTGCTGTAAAAGATACATTTGCTTACAAAACCATTCAAAACGTATTAATTTAAGTGATAAAATCTGCAAAATGCAACCAATAACGATATTAAAATGTTGAAAAACAAAAATCAATTGAAAAGTTTTGAAATTTAAATCTCAATATGGAAAATTTTATTATTGTTTTGACAGAAAAAGATATTTGACTGAAGTTTGACAAAATTTAATCATTATTATTCTTCATTGTAAAATCTCTATGAAAGAAAAAAACCGAAAAATTGGTGAAAAGAATTGTTGACAATTTTAATGGAACCTAATGATCTAATTGAAAATCTGCTAAATATTTTAAACAAAGATGAATATTTGACATATTTAGAACTATATAATAATATTGTGTAAAAGTGCATACTTGTGATTTATTGTTTTACTTTTTACTTTTTCCATGAGAATATCTTAACTAAAATTGTTCGAGAGATCCAAATTTACATAAAAGAAATTCAAAAGTTTTATATAGGGAATTATATAATAATTAATTTAGGTGTGTGATTGCAACATAATACGATATATGCCATAATGAAGGAAAAATAGAAAATAATGCAATATGCAAAACACAAAAATTGGACGACACTTTGACATGCAAAACTGAAATGAATTATTCAAACTGCAAATGTAAATATATTGTTTCATTTTCTTTTTAAGTTCACTAATGGAAAATGAGGTGGATATTCTTTATTTTAACGACACGTCCATAGAGTTAAATGGTTTTTTTTTTTTAAATTTTCGTTTTAATATATACATGACGTGACATAGATATTGGAAAATGATATTAAGTCAAGTATTTGGAATATATAATTTTGAAAGGATTGTACTATAAATATTCATTATAAATGCTCTTACCGGCTCTGGTATTCTAGAATACAAAATTACTAAAGTACAATTGAAAAGCAAAAGAGATGCATTTCGAATGATTCTGATGTTAATGAAATGGATAGAAATGAATATTTAATATTTAATATCAACAGAATTATAAATCAACAAAATCAAGCCGCCACATAAAAATCAATTAACTTAACGTTGCCACTGGCATAAACTACAATTCTTTAGAAAAGATTGAACAAGACATTCCACTTGTATAGCAAACAAATAGAAAAAAAAAACATTCGAATTTATCATTCATTTATCTAGTCTTGTAAAATGGTCCATTTTAATGAAAACTCACATTGCTATGTTGTATTTTTTTTTTATTTCCTATTGCACCATGCAATTGATTTGAAAAATCCATAAATTTTTGCACAAATTTAGAAAAATTATTTTATTGCTGAATGAGACTTATTCACACTCACAATCTGAACTGACTATATAGAAAGAGAGGAACATGAAACAAAAATCAACTGCAAAAATGCACAAGAACTTCATTTAAGTGAAAAAAAAAAAAATATGACTGAGAGACCAATTTTCTTAACATCCGATAACTGAATATTGCGTAGAATCTGTATCTTTCAAATTTATAACTAAACCATATAAATTGAATGTAATAATTCGAGCCTAAATGCCACATAGTACACAACATTTATGAATAAAATAGAGATGAATAAAAAATCAACTTGGACCATCATTGCAATTGTGGTTGAATTGTAGATTAAGCACACCAGTTTTGTTTGTCTATCAAGAATGCAATAATTTACACAGTTTTTTCTAAATTTGTACGCCTCATCAGATGGATTTTTGTTGGACATAATATGCAATTATATTCATTGCAATTGAACTATACGATTTATGTTAACATGTTGTATATTTGAAGAGAATTTAAATGCATCAGCAACGTTTTTTCAATGTAAATCAAATATTAAAATTCCAATTAAATTGTATATAAAATGACAAAATTCATTTGATGAATTTTATAAGCAAACAAACAAACAAACAAACAAATGAATGAATATTGTCATATACAAAATCGCCTCTAGAGTTTAGCTTTCATTTATTTAATCAGAATTTATTATAAGTTTTTATGTAGATATTGTGTTTATTTTTATTCGGCAAACTCAAGCGGTGTCTGCAATAAAATTTGAATAAACGTCAATTTCTTGAGAAATTTGAGCATTTTTAATAAATTGCAATTTTAATGGCTTGTCAAAAATGAATGTTCTATTTCATATAGGCTTTTTTTATTAACATCAATGTTGATCAATTTATTGCAAATAATATAATGAACGCTCCGACTTTTTTCTGCATTTCAAAATCTCTATCATTTCTTCTGAAAGCATGTCTAAAGGCCATTTATGTTTTTTTTTAGAATTTCTTCAAGTCATCTGATAATATAATATTAAAAGTAACATAAGTTAGATTGCAATATTTAAGATTTCAAAAAAATATTATATATAAAATCGAAAATTATTAAAGAAAACAGGAAAATCGTAAGCAAACAATTTTGTTTTATTTTAAATTAAAGGAAGAACATTTTTTAATTAAAAAAAAATGTAAAAAGAGTATATTTCAATTGTAATGAACTGGAGCTGAAATTATTTTCAATTTATTTCAATTTTTATTTAATGCTATTGTTTTGAATGATATGTGTGTTCGCGTTGACATCATATTATATAGGAAAGAGAGTGATTCGCATACGGTCAGTACAATATTTGTACAATAAATGATTAAAAACTGAACTATTTTTTTGCTTATATATTGTATAATGTGTTAAAAACAGAAATGTTCCAAATTTATTCAGTTTTAATTATATATCTTATGAAATACAATTTTTCACAAAATAACAGCAGTTTTTCCTGACCAAAACACCAAGAAAAATGGACACTTCAGAGAATTTCCATGAAAAGTGCCATTTTTTAGGAAAAATAAAAAAAAATATCGATTTTATAGTTTAAGAGATAATCTGTGATGATAACCTCAGATTATCCCTAATAATTATCCCTATAATCAATTTCTTCATAAAAAAAAAAAAAAAAATAAATTTAAATTTATTCGTTTCTTCATTTTATTTCTTTTCAAAAATTGACTAATGCTGTGAGATTATTCTCAATTTCAAAGTTGAATTATTCGATGTAAATTGATTTGGTTTCAATGACATATAATCAATTTCTTAAAATAAACGTGGTAAATTATTCAAATCACAATTGGAATTTTAAAATTAACATCAACTCTTTTTCCGCCAATATTTGTATGTTTAATTGTATCTGTATTTACATCGCTATCACTTCAAAATGTATAATCATCACGAAATGTTTCCAATGCTGTTGATGACAATTCTAATAATCTATTTTCTGGTTTATATTCAATTTGATGGAATCGATGCACTGAATTTGGTTAAATTTCATGCATCATATTAAATTCAATAGAGTATTCGTCAATGGTTTGATTGATTTGCATGTGATGAGGTTGAAAATGATTTTCATGCGATGCCATTATCATATTCAATTCTTTTTAATAATCTGTTTGATTATTTTTATAAGATTCTTCAATGTTTTTGCTATGAACTTTACGTTTGTGAAGAAGTAATCGACTACGTTATGCATATTATTTAAAACACCACATACATTGATGAATATTGGTTGTAATGCTGCCAATATTTTCTCAAAATGATGGATTTGATTCGGTAGAATTTTCACATTCATTACCATTTTTGTATCGTGTTGACATTGGAAGCTTTTGACCTGGATGACATCTTAGAATATGTGCTTTACGCTTTGAACTACTTTTATTTTATTTTTCACAATACAAATAGCAATAGGAACGTTCCGTTTTTAATATTGGCACATTTAATTCATGAATTGATTCAATACGTATGTCTGAATGTCGTTTTGCCATGTGATTCACTAACATTCCTATAATGAAATTACAATTTCTTATTAAAGATCAGAATGATTAAATTACAAAAAAGAAAAAAATAAATTCAAAAATGGAAAATCTCAAAATGTAAAAAAAAAACTAATTAATTCACCTCAGCGAATCCTCTTTCTGTTTATATTTTGATTTAAATTCTTTTCCACATTCGTGGCATACAAATCAGTCATTTGTGTGATTTGTTCGGATGTGTTTTCTAATTGATGATTATTTTGGAAATTCTTTTGCACAATGTGGGCATTTGTACTTTTGACTTTTAACATGTTCCTTGAAGACTATTATACTTTGATATTGTTCTGGGCATAATGGGCATTTGCAAATTCCAATTGATGAATTATGCGTTTTAAGATGCATACTAAGTGCTGATGGTGTTTGAAAATATTTTTAACAAATTTTACACTGAACAGCTATCGATTTTTTATTTTTGCAATTTAATAAACAATGTTTCTGGAATAAAAAATTAAAAAAAAAAGATTAATTATGATGCTCAGGCTCATACATGCGCGAGGGGGGGGGGGATTATTTTGTATGGTTGGAAAACTTATATATCGCCCGCCGAAAATGTGATCCTGATTTTGTGACATTTCTATGGGAATTTTTCACGCTCTATTGATCTGCATCATTAGTTCTTGCCCCTAAACACCCCCCGGTCCTTTTTTGGGGGCTTTTTCCCCAGATTTTTTTCCCAAAATCAATATCGACGCCGATTTGAGTGCTAAAGAGTGGTCAAACCACCGCTACATGTATATATGAAATTGTCTATCGTCTGGTATCACTGGTTTTCCCCCTTAACCCTCTCTTACTCCCCTAAGGGGACATTTTGCTCGCACATATTCTAACCTCGATTTAAGGTCACTTCGGTGGCAATACCCACCTAGTCTTCATTCCTTACTATACACCATGGTTGGAATTCTATCATCACAGATTTGTTTGCACTAATACCAAAGCAGTTGCGCATTTGGTTGTAAGTGTAACATTCGAACTACGCGCTCAAGCGGATTGGTATTAGTGCAAACAAATCTGTGATGATAGAATTCCAACCATTGTTGTATATATTACAACGTTCGTTTGAAATATGACATTTGAAATCAAATGTTGGAATATTGACAGTCAAATTCCTCTGGGTGTACTTTTGGACTTCTCCTATCGATTGGCTCCATTGGATTTTTGGACCACCCCCCTTAGCCCCCGTTTGTACAGATTTGATTTTTTGGTGCCGAAAAAGAATTTCCAAACCCTGATTTGAGGCTTGAGGAGTCGGTAAAGCCCCTCCTATTTACCCCCCCCCCCCTAAACTTGAAGCTTTTACCATTATTTAACATTAAAAATAAAAAAAATAACCTCAAATTCTTCAGCTGTTACAAAATGTTGTTGGCACTTTTGACAGACAAACCATTGTTTTGTATTGAGATCTAGGGGAATTTATCTATTCGCAAATAACCTCATTCGCTTATTAATGGATTCAAAATTTTATTTATATGAATTATTCGCAAAATATTCGCATAAATTGTTAAAATTCGATTCAATATGGCAGCCTAATATTCTCATACAGAAGTATCAAGTTTTGCAAATGACTCATGATTTTTGCAAATAGCTTCATTTTTTGCGAATATTCTGCGAATATATTCGGCTGCCATTTGCAATTTTCTCCGCCATATGCGAATATATTTGCAAAAAAATTCGCAGATTATTTACATATTCGCATCTATTTGAATGACATCCAAACCCCTAGATTGAGATTCTCCTGTTTATTTTCTTTCATTGGTTCGGTTTTCATGACTGAATCTACAACAGTTAATCTTTTATGTTGAGCATCAATTTTAACTCGCTTATATTCAATGTCAACTGAATGAACGATATTTGTATGTTTTTTGTAATTGAGAAATCTGGAAAAAACTTTTGAACAATAACAACATGCATATCGAACGGTGATGCGTGAATTTTTTGATAAAGCCAATTTTCATTAGTATTATATTGTGTATGGATATACTGTTATTGATAGGACTATTTATGTTATTTAATGGGTGTTTTAAAATTTATTCTCCTCTCAAATATTATTTATTATTCAAAAAAAAGGGAGGGGGGAAGGAAAACACACAAAAAAAAAAAAAAACAAAAAAAAACGCATTCGAATCGCTCTGGTATTTAAACTGGATCCTTTCCCTTGCTTTATGATATTAAATCCCCACTTGTCCATACTCCATACAATTTATATGGCGATTGCATGCTGTTTTGTATGGAATGTGGACAATTTTACTTAAAACTTTTTCTTGGCAACTTTCACTCCCAACCTTTCATACGCACTACATAAAAATTCATATTTGTTCAATTCTTTCAATGTCACCTGATTCGAATGAAGAAGAACTGAGCAATGAACACATTTCAAACTGTATTGAATACACTATGGTAAGAACGTTTCCCCATTTAATCTCTATCTCTATCGTTATCTAACGAATATTTTACAAAGAGTTGCAATAACATTGCAAAGAGTTGCAATGCATCGTTTTCATCAAACTCACACTCAAACTATAATAATCCAACAATTTCAATTTCTCCCCCATATAGACTTTATATAGAGCTGCTCATGAACCGTTTATGTTTGAGTATGGTTTTACTTTTATGTTCATGTTCGTGCGGTTCCGGTTCAAAATCGGTGCAAGGTCGTTCGAATATTGTTCAATTAACTGAACCGAACTGAACTGTTCAATACGGCAATTAAGTTTGAACATTGTTAATTGTTAAATGTAAAATGTGTTAATTTATGGAAATCTTTCGATTTCTCATTATGATTATATCTTGCACAGATTCTTACTTTTCGTTCTTCTCATTTCATTGTCTTTAAATTGCAATTTGCATTAAATTAATTTTCATTTCGATTTTCGAACTATGTTCAGTTGTTTTTCTCAGAAAATGAAGCAGTGCCGAAGTTATGCCATCTCTACGAGTAGGGTGTGAATTTAAATTAATATAAAAAAAAAAAAAACGAGAAAGTGGACTTTCATGCCGTGGGCAAGTACATCAACGATCGACTAATGTACTACAGCATAAATCGTACAACGTTATATACACTGAATGGCACACACACCATTACGGAATGCAAACGAGAAATCTTACCTTTTTGCCGTTTCCGTTGGTATAGACAATGTACAAGAAATACATACGTTGATTAATCGTATAGATGGCATCAAGTGCAGTATTTACACGAGCAGGAACAGATCGTATTCATGAACCAGTTGAATTAATTGAACAAGGTTTGGAAACATTTTGTTCATGTTCGTTCGATTACGGTTCAAGTTGTTCAGAATTGAAAAAGAACTGTTCATGTTCATTCATGTACGGTTAAAATTCGAACAAACTCAAACGAACATGAACAGTTCGGTTCAGTGGGCAGCTGTAATAAAGAGTATCTACTGACTTTATCGAAGAACTTTTTGTTAATTCGAGGACGTGGTCTCTTCACTTGGTTACATTGATCATTGCTATAGAAAAGTATGAGAAAAATCTTTGTTTTTTGATTTGGTAAAATTTTAATTGGAGCAATTTTATTATCAGATGTGAAGCCTTACAAAAGGTCTTCGAAGTGGAACTAAAGCGTCGCTATTGAAATTGAAAATTCGCTCTGCATTGAAAAAATGAAACTGTTTAAATCAAACTCTCTTCAAATATTCAACATATTCGTATAGATTGAATAAAAAAACTGTACATTCTTGCTAAAACAAATTAAACCATTATTTGCTTTTCTACGCTTTTGGATTGGCTTGAATATAATGTGTGTACATTTTGGTGGCTTCGTTTGAAAAAGAATATGATGATGCCGGCAAAATTTTGAAAAGTGAATATCAAATTTCATGTAGAAAAAAGCAAAAATTTGGACACACACCATACAACATGCCGATTTTATCTCAACACTAATAACCAATAATAATTTTCGCTTTTTTTTTCAAATTTTGCATGACGTGATTGCATCAAAATTTGATAAAACGAAAAACAGGAAACCTTATTAATTATGTGATTGAAATAACGAACGCAAAAAAAGGGTTCCTACTGTGATGAACAAAATTAACCTATAAAAAATGTCGCACGGCGCACAGATCCTTCTCAATTTTGCTTTGTTCGTTTATTTCGTTAATTGCTACACAAATATTCATTCGGATTTCGAAAATGTAAACGAACATACTAAATGATAAAAAAGATTATTAATTGGGATTCCTTTGTGGTTATATCGCAAGCCGGTAATTCATAGTCAGTGACTTAACCAATTCAATAAAATTTCGCTCGAATTTTAACATTTTTATTCAGAACGAATATTATATCAAAGAATTTTGGTCAAATTTTATAGTGAATTTAAAGAAAATGAGAAATCTGATGGAAAAGAATAATAAAAAAACGATTAACGATGCCGATGTGACTCATTTTTTTTTTCGAATTCATTTTAAAGAAAAGTTGCTAATCTTGATCGCCACACAATAACGTGATTTGAAATCGTAATGCAAAGTATTCATGACTCTGACGGTTTAACGCATTCATGGCTTCAACGCATATTGTTTATTTACAACAATAAAAATATGACGCCGTTTGGCATACGAAATTACCCGAAATTGTATGTCGATTTGATTTGTGATGTTTATTATGTAAACGTAAAACAAAAAGAACAAAAGACTATGGTTCGAAGAAAATAACCGTTCATCATTGCAAAATAGGCAAAGAAAATCCATGTAATGATGAATCAAGCAAACCATTATTCATTCAGCCATGAGTTGTGCATGAACTGTTCTTTAATCAAATGTACACCGCCGTCTTTGTCTGATTTGCATTCGCATTATCTTCTTCATTCGATTTTTTCCGATTCATTCGCATTTGAAAAAAAAAAGAAATTCGCATCAACTCAACTCTTTTTTCTTTGGATATTTTTTTCCGTATAAAAATTGTTCAAAAACTTATAAGAACAAAGCGCTTTGTAAATCGATTTTGGTCGCATATTTATATTTTTGTAACAAAATGACCAATATAAAATAAACACATAAAGTTATGCTTTTCATTTCATGGAATTGAATAATGACAGAAAAAGCAAGCATCACACATACCAAATCAAACGAATGGCGATAGAAAGAGACGAATTGAATGTGCTTGAAGCAGCAACCACACGAAAACTGGTTCTTCGTGTAACACACATTTTTGTGAATCGTTCTTTCTCTTTTACCATCTCATTTCTTTTGTCTTCATTTCACTCTATATATCCGGCGATCTGCGTCGCACGCACACCAATACACCGTTTTTTGTATGCTGAGATTAGGTTGACTTTGAGAAACAATACAAAATGCTGCAGATTTATGAAAAAATTAAATCGTAACAAACAAAGGAACATTTTGCTCGGCTATAGCAAATACATTGTTTCCATCTAATTTTTAACGGCAAATATGTTGCAAACACATAACACATACTTACTGAATAAACATGTCAAATGTCATCATTTTTCACTTTACTAATTAGTTCGCAGTAAAAGTTTGAGAGTCAACATCTTGTATCTGTAAAACAAATTCATATTCCAAACAAAAACGCAATTTTTTTTTTGTATTTTGCTTTGCGAACAAAACAAAACAAAAGAAAAAGTGATCGTAAAAGAAAGCAAAATTATGGCTGATAGTGAAGACCATCGTGAAAAGAATATTTTATTGGCAAAAAATCTCAACGAGGTGAAAATTGATTTGCGTAAGCGAAAAAAAGATTTGGCTTCAATGCAAACACAATTACGTTTAGAACAGCAACGAAACTATAAACTGGAATCAGACCAAATGGCAATTTTGCAACGAATTGATTATCTCAAAAAGCAATTGGACGATACGTTTATCAAAAATACATTTGGTTACATCAATCTGTCAAAGCAATTGGAAAAAATGCATCAAGATAGCATTCAAAGCATTGGTGATACCAGCATACTCAGTTCATCATCCAATTCACAGACTAATTTGACTCAATCATCATTTTTGACTAAATTGAAGGCGTTCAGCGCATTATTATCATCCGATGATTCAATGATCGGACCTGATACATGTAATAACTCGGCGAATGTTTCAAAATCTACGGAAAATCGACATTCACTAAGTTTCAACACATTTCAATTGGGATTGAATTCGACATTTGTTAAGAATAATGCCGATGATTCGGAGCTCAATGTAACATTTTTGTCTGAAACTACCAAGAACGAAAGCCAATTGGAAAATTCATCAATACAGGAAAGTGAAATTTGTACAAATGTCACTGTGCGTCGTGCAAAGAACATGATAACCATTGATACACCGAAAACTAAAAAACGAATTAACAAAAATCAATTGCGTGCACAAAAAGAGAACCATTTGGCAGTACTGCGTTCAGATGACAGTCCATCGTCAAAGAATTATATGGTGTTACGTCGTGGAATCAAGAAAGTTGATTACAAGGAATCATCCATTCGATATAAATAAATGAGCCGGCTTAATTTTTATATTTTTCTGTATCACATGAAGATGTAATCCATATTGACTGCTATTATTGCCATTCTTTTTATCTCACCAATTGTGTTCAAAACGTTATATCCCAATAATGTTTGATGATTCATGAATATTTTTGTTTTTATTTGGTTTTGCAGATTACAAATATTGTGTACTTCAATGAATAAAGATTGGAAATGACAGAGGTTATCGTCTTATTATTTCACAAATGATTTCATACAGCATCGACTTTTTTCGGGATTGTTTATTGCATTGTTGTTAGTTTTTTTTTTTTATTTACAGTGAAATTGGCTGAAAATACATACATTTTATTGGCTTCTGTGAATTTGGTCAGTATGCGAAAACAATGGCCAACTGCATTTCATTCGGTTAAAGGATGACTAATCACATTACATTACTACTTGAGTAGCCATTTGGAAATAACAAAAAAAAAAAAAAAAAAAACAGAACGTACACGCCACAGATTACTGTGTGTAAAACCGAATTCTCACGTGTACGATTTTAAATTTAAGAAGTAAGTTCATGGCATTAGCCATTCGCTTGCTCATGGAATTTTATGATGAAATCGTTTGAACCATCACGAACCTGGTATATTTAAACGCCAATAGTTTCGGTCAAGTTCGCGAGCAGATGATGAGACTAACGAATAGGTAGATAATCAGAGAAAAGAAGGAAAAGAAAAGAAGAAAGAGAGAGAGAGAGAGAGAAAGGAAGAATGACAGGAAGAGAAAAAGAGAAAAAGAGTAAACGAATGATTTGAACTGCTTATGCGATTGTTGCGGTGTGCGGTGCAAACGATTTAACGCCAACACATATACACACACAAACTCAAACGACCGTATTCCATTTTGAAGAATGCTGTTAAAAAAATTTTTTCAATCGGATTGAAATATTTTCAAATTGGTTCTGTTTTTCAGAGATCAAGCTGAAATTGTTCTGTGTGTAGATGAGGCAGCTCAAGCGATGATTACCGCTTTTCTACTTGATTCTACCTGTATGTGCATGCGTGCGTACGATTGTACGTTTGGAAATTAAAATATTGTGTGCTTCACAGTTACGCGACTGCTTCTTGTATCGATTGCTTGACGCACCAATAACAATTTCCATTCGAATATTTTCTATGATCAAACGTCTCAAATCAGCCAACAAACAACACCAATCATTTCTCTGATTTGGAATCAGATAAATTCAGAAAAAATTTCATTTTTTTTTTTCATTCTCTCGTCTGATGCCAATTGCTTCAATAACTTCTTCTCGGCATTTCAATGGGATGTTAATAGCATTATTTTGAAATAGAAAATAAAAGGAATTGATTGTGATCAGAATCGATATCATGGTATATTTATTTCAATATTGTTTTATGATTCGAATAGCATGATGAAGTATAAGAAGATCACATACACATAAGTCATTTGGATGTACGTTAATCCGGTTTTTCCGTACGTGGAATATTGTGATATTCGTTTTTTTTTTGTTCTTGTTGTCGATCGACTCACCTGTGAGTGCGGTCGATGGAGGATGAATTGATGTATGTTTCTTTTCTACAGATTTGCTACTTTCAGCTGGTTTTATGCATCGTTCTTAATATGGCATTTTCAATGTGCTGTATTGCATATGCTTTGAAAATGAATATACCTGAATTGCTTATTGTTGCGCCGCAAAATGAACGAGAAAAATGTAGAATTGAAGAAAAAAACAACGATCGTAACCATAATACGGCAAGATATTCACATACACAAACTTACATAAAACCACGTATTGATTCGAGATTCACGCATTGCGGCAACACTGCATTAAAGAACAAAGCAATGCATTTTCCTTTTTAATAAATATTATTGTTATTATCAAAGATGGATGTTCTTATTATGCGGCAATGAATTTTTTTTTCCTTCTTCTTTTCTTATTTTTGATTGCTCACGAAAATGGAGTTGGCGATAAAGAAAGAACAAAAAATCAATGTGGAATTCCAATGAAATAAAGAAAGAAAGAGCGAGAGAAAAAGAAAAAAGTCATCATACTGAATGTAAAATTTCACAATAAAGTCAAGTAATGTACGTGCACATTTTTTACTGTTCATTTGACTTGAAATATTTATGGTTGAAACTAGAAATGTTTGGCGACTAAAATACCGAAACCACCAAAAGACAATATAATGAAAAGAAAGAACGAAATATTTAGAGAAACAAAAAAGAAATCGACGACGATGACAACAACAACAACAACAACAACAACGACAACAACAGCAACAGCAACAACTATTGAACAACAGAAAAGATTATCGTCTTTGTTTAAAGAACATTTCAAAAGGAGTCAAGAACCAATGAATCGATGCATAGAATGTGCTTTGCACACAAGCATAAATGAATCTTTGAAGACATCACAGAATAAGAAGAATAACAATAAAGTCAAGAAAAAAGAAAACATGTGCTTCAACAGAAGAGATGCAATGACTGTCGTTTACTTTCCAAACCGTGTCCATGAAATACATCGACTGTACCTGTAAGTGAAACAACATTCTCTTCTGAGTTTTAGTTAAGCTACACTATGGAGCGCACCTAAAAATAGCATTTGTTCAATGTCTTCGACAGCGATCCTGAAAATAAGCAAGCGATACCAATGAACATGACTCATTCTTGATCATTATTTCCATCATTTTTTTTCTCTCTCTTTCTCTCTCTTTTTTTCGTTACCTTTTCGGTCGGTCCGTTGATCGTGCATCGTTCTTTCTCTCGTCGCACTCTGCCTCTGGGTTCATCATCATCATTATTTTCTTTTCGTTCACTGCATGAAAAGGTAAACATTTATTTCGTTTTGTGATATCAAATGTGTTGTCATTGTTAGTGTGAGAAGAAATACAATTTTTTTCACTTCTTTCATCTCGCATTTAAATCTTTTTTACTTTTTATTTCTGAATGGGTCAATTTCTTATGTTCCCAATTCTACATTTTGGAATGTAATCGAGAAAAAAAAACGAACAAAATAAAAGGAAGAAATAGTTGCTGGTGCTGATTAAAAGTCGGTTGAATCGCATTGGCTGCTCAGATACGCAGATGAATATATTTCAGTTTTAATGGCTCTGTGTCCATTTAATTTTCTGTTCAATGCCTTACAGATTCTTGGTTCCTTACACGGGGATTAAAAAAAAAAGAGAAAAAGAAGCAGAAGATGAGGATGAAGAAGAAATGCGCTCGCTTACTTATCTATATCTCTCATTCTTTCTGTTCCACCGACCACCGTTGCCACACTGTATCGTGCAAATTATGCAAACCAAGTCGTTACTCCTTTGCCAATTTTATTGCCAATTTTAAACAAGTTTGCAAGCTGCTTGATTTTTTTTTGGACACATGTACTACCCCACATATATACATCACGTTTTTTTTTTTTCACTGAGTTCAATTGGTGCGGGATTATTCTGCGACCGCCACTGTTTTACGTTCTAGTTGGCTTGAAAACTTGCCGATGCTTTGCCTCACTCAAGTGATTGCATCGTCATCTCAAGTGGTTTTATGGCTTTTATGTCGGTGTTTCGTTACCATTTTCATAAGTACTTTTGTGTATATGCGTGCATGCGTGTATGTATTCTTTAAAAGAAATAAAATTAAGAAACTAAAAAGACGAGAACGCATCAACGGTAGGCACTCTCAATGTTATCCGTTCATTTTTCATCGCCACTCAAATTTACTTCTCCAACAAATCAACCAATATTACGCATGTATTATCTTAATGCCATGTTGACGTCCAACAGATCAATTTCAGTCAGTTGTAATGAATATCGTCAAGTAATATATTTTTGTTTCCATTTCATTGGCATTCATAATTCTGGTTCTTTTCTTTTCTTTTTCATTATATTATAAATGATCATATTTTATGTGAATAATTACAACGCTCAGCTGCGACTACAAACACTCATCATATCATGCAATTAATTCGCGGTGTCGGTGTGGCATTTGGAAATGTGTGAAGGAAAAATTGTTTGCCTGCCGGCTAAAATGGGCAAATAGGTGAGCACGATGAAATAATTAACGGATTGCGTTTTGCCATCCATTTTCACATTGTGCAGAATTGTAGAAAACGTGCAAATATTGCGCGGACAATATGCGATAAAGAAAATAAAAGACATCAATTATCTACCGAATAAATGTGCATCGCCATCCAACGACCACTTTTCTCACAGAATCAATTCAAAACTCTTATTTTGCACATTCCTCATGGAATCATTCTGTTCGCTGCAGCTCACTTAACTCGCACATTTCTATTGCTGTTATTCGATTAGCAACATAAAGAAAAACAATATCAATTATTCTTGCATGTTCTCAATTCAAAACTTTCTTCTCAGGTTATTGAAAGTCGATTTGTATGTCGTGCTCATTATCACCACTTTTCGTATATTGGTTGATTTATATTTTTATGTTACGGCTCATTTATTTCGATGAATATTTAGCGGTTCAGTATCACAGTGATAATTTTATAGATACACTGCCTGTGACTCAGAAAAAATGAAAAAAAAAATCGTTACAAATATTTCATCGTCTGCATTTTGCCAGCACAAGAAAAAAACGAACGAACAAATGCGCCGAAAACAAAACAAAATCAGAGCTAAATAAATATTATCATACCAATTTATCAATCTCAGGTCATTATTTACTTTACGAAGTTTCTTTATGCAATAAAAAAATTGTACACTGTGTATTCGCTGCATCATCGATTCCTTTTAGCACATAAAGAATAAGCCACAAAAGCGAATAAATATTTTGAACACACATATTCATTTGCAGCATATTTTAATGGCAATACTTTACACAAAACTGGTATTGCAACTTGTTGCAACATTTTTTTTTTACAATATACACTACAACAAAGTATCAATAATCGAAAAATTTGCCGCATATTCTAAGATTTCAAGATTGAATGGGATTTGGGCAATGCATTTTATAAAAGTGGACGTTTTATTTATAAGAATATTTTTTTCTAATAAATGAAAAAAAAAACTTTAAAATATATTCTATTTTCTCAGTTTTTCCTTATTTTCAATTTTTTTCCATTTTGCCATTAATTTTAAAATGAATGTCTTAAAAATTGATGCAAATTCATGAAAAAATATTGATGTGAGAAAATTTCATATTTCATTTAATATTTTCTTAACGAAACCTTCATATTTTAGTGTCATAAAATAAAAATTTACTGTTTTATTAATTATGTCGACATTAAGAAATTTTATGGCAAAATTGATTGTAAGCCATTTTCAAAATTAGCCTACGGTCGCTGATCGTCTCATCGTTCAATAGTAATTTGAATGTGAATATTGTGAACGGAAACAAAGGGTTTTGTCTTATACAACGCAACAATGAAAACTCGATCGATTATACATGTTCCCATAAAATGTTGTCTCTGTTTCTCTTTATTTCGATCCTTCTATAGCTTTGCCATCTCTCATTTCTCTTATTCGCAGTTTTGAGTTTATTTACATTGATATCGATCATATTCATCATATTTTCTCATGAAAATATTCAAAAATTAGCTAAAAATGTATTCAATCGAAAAATGAAGTGAGGCAAAAAATCGTACTTTTGATACTAAATTTATGATAGTAAGTAAAACTACTATCTTATCAATTGTTTTTTTCTTTGTGTATATATAAAAGAAAACTGTTTTCTCACAAAACAATGCATTTGTTCAGCATTATTTATTTGTTTATCATATCGATAAACAAGATAAATTGCGGCATCAATTTTCATTATATGATTCGTAGCTTGTTTTCATGATTTCTATTTGGATCAAATATACAATTTGTGTGTTAAATTCAAATATTTGTCCATCGTATCAATTGTAATTGAATGAAGAATTTCCATGGTGGTTTTGAGAGAATTGATCGATAACGCGATTTGATATGCTACATAATGAGAATCTTGACCATGTTTCTTTCAATGTCTTGCTGATTAGAAGGATTATCATACTAGCAACGTCATTGCCAAGATAACGAACATCAATAAATTCGTTTCCGATGTTCTTTGATCTGTAGAAAATCACCTTTTTCTCTGCATGCATCCAACATAATACGATTACATTTTAACTCTATTGCCAGACAACTAACAAGATGGTTTTGGTTTTTCTTATTTTTTTTTTCATTTTGCATAAAATAAAATGCAATACATCGTTTGAGACGGCAATTTCATGTTTAGTGCACTTAAAAATGCCGAGACAAGAGATTAGGCAATGGGAAAAGATCACATGGCCATTTTATGAGCATGTGCGAAATGGACTTTTTACTTCTTGAAAATTGTTTATACATTCCATGTTAAAACATTGAAACAATGTTGAATACATTCGATGCAAACGAGCAGACAATTTATTTTGCATCGTCTAATTCATCGGCAATCGGCAATGAATTTACATCAAACCAAATTGTACATAACGTGCGTTGCGCATGCATTTCAAGAAAATATATACTCTCGTTGAACTTTAATGGTTTCAACGTTACAACGGCAAAGACAACAGCAATAATTTATTTTAATAGCAAGTTATTCTTTGTGTGTGGCTTCAAGTAAGTGGAATGTGTTTGATGGTTTCTGTTTGTTTGTTTGTGTTTTTTTTTTTTTTTTTTTTTTTTTTGATTCAAGTTTGAAGGATGGATAAAGAAGGAAATTCTCAACATCACACCCAGAATATGTTGTTGATGTTAAGAAATCAATTGACATTTACGATGGCAGTTTGTTGTAGAGAAAAGATCGTTTCCCTCTATCTCTATCTATTTCTGTCAATTTAAATATATGGGCGTTTGACTATGTTAATGGGTGGTTGAGATGTTAATAATAGGGTTTTTGTTCATATTGTCATTTTTACAATTGATCTCTAATTTATTTGTCGATGGACAATCAATAATGAAATTGCTTCAAACAAATTAATTTGCTTTTTTCTCATCTGATTATGTACATAAAAACTTTTTTTTCAACAAATGATGTTATCATTCTAATTCAAACAAAGTCATTTAAAAGTGCACTTGTTCAACCATATTGCATATTTCAATTCATTCATAAATATAAAGTGAAAAAAAAAAATGCATAAACGTTTGTCACAGAAAATAGACAATTAATCACACTGACTTACCATAAATTGTGCACCACACATACATGTGTTTACAATTTGTATCAAAGCAAGTGAATAATAACAAAGAATTAAATGTGTATATTTCAACATAGTTTTGCTGCTCATCACTAGGTCATATACTGCACATAATGCACAGTGTAAACTACATACTGCATCTAAACTACAATAAAATTTCACCTTGATCTGAAATTTCAATGGGATAAATCAGTCACAATTATTTGGTCGACATTGTGTTAATCAGATGAAATGTTGGTTAAATTAAAGATGAAATGTTGAAGAACATTTATTTCCTGCAATTTAACAACCAATTTTTATTCTTGATAACACTTAACATTAAATTTTTATTTTCAGTTGAAAACAGCCTACAATTTATCGCAGAAAATTGTTGAATTCGATGATAACGTTCTTTATTCGCGTCATTTGTGTTTTAATTACTACCAAAACAGAGGCACTTCTCTCATTCAACACCTGTTTTGTAACTAAATTGTTTTGGTTTTTGCCCATACAACATCTGTAAATTAAACAGCAATAATAAAAAACTTAGAACAGAAATTCAATTGATGTGAATCTACTTCCATTTTAGGTCCAAGTTTTTAGCTCACAGGCTTATCAGAATTATTTATAATTCAATTACAATTCCCATTTATGCGTTTAACGTTTCATTCATAATTCGGATGTGTTTTTACCATTTTTTTTTACTTTCCATTAAATCAACACTCTGAAAAAAGGCAACATTTAAAAAAGTTGAAAAAATTAATTGAATTTGTGACCCACAAATACGAGTTTTGGCTATATAAATCACTTGTTCAAGCACTGTATGAAAAGAAATACACATTTAAACTGATGGTTTCAAATGGCTTTGTTTCGGCTCAGCTGAGCGTGTATCTACTATTAAGTCAATGGCAATTGTTAAAATTAAACTAAAACTTTCATTAAAGCAACTCATACACATTATTACATATATTTTACGAGTTTTCAACACATTCATTCAAATACTATATTAGATTTCGGGAATTGTAGATTGATTTTGTTGAAATTTTAGTTGCATTGAAAATATGATTCACCCGAATAAATATGGAATTTTTTTTAATCAATTTGATTATGTTTACCAAATGTTATGTAATTTTTGAAATGAATAACCTTTGAACTAATACAAACATGCATATTTCGATGATTCTTCTGGCTGAATTCGATTGTTTAATCCATTTATCCACTCAGTAATTGTTCTGAATGCAAGCTCCTGTGCAAGTGTAGAACATCCGGAGCGAGCTTCCGTTTTTGGTTTCTTCTCATATAACAATGGACCTGCATTTATATCATGGAAAATGTATCGAATTTCGATTTATTCAACTTTTAACGAAATTGAAAACGAAATATGAACAAATTTTAACCAAACACCAATGGTAAAATGTTTGAAGAAAAATCACAAGTGATTCAAACGTTTAAAATTCCAGGTAAATTCACATTCACCAAATATGTTGTATCTGGTCATATTTACTAAGAGTCTACATTTGGAATGCTGATGAGTTTGCATACAATTCTTGGAAAAGTGAATCATAAAGTAATATAGTTGTGATCGTGAAATTAAATTTATTCGTGCTTCCTTTCAAGAAATTATTCATTAGTTGCATATAACTATGTTATTAATTGTGCATTTTTTGAAAAAAAAAACAGGTTCTGCTATTTATAGACAAGCGCTTTGTGTTCAATAAGTTTTTTATGCTAAGATATATCGAGGTAGAAAAAAGGTTACAAATCGCAAAAGTGTGACATTACCAAAGATGTACTGCTCATTATTTTTTAATTCGTATTTTTTCGCAATTCATTTGAATCATATGTGCGGTGAATTCAATGCGATTCAATAATGGCTTTATAATGATTTGATTAGGTCCATCGAATGGGTACACAATTGATAAGCCATTTTGATATTTTTCGTCTCTAGTTTTGCGCAATGAATATGTATGGTTTTAAAAGTGTTCAATATCTTTCATCATTTGTCTACTTAATCAACATTAATCGTTAGCGTTCAAGTGTGAAAAATACAAACAAACTCAAACTTCAAACAGTAATCTATTTGAGCTGTTGAGAACTCTTTTTTTATTTTTAATTCTATGAAAGATACCGTTTATTGTATGCGTATCTCGTTTGGTAAAATATATATGTAAACAGTATACAATATAACTTTGTTTCAAGTGTTCATTTTACAAACAGTTTGTCATCAACACTTTTCGAAGGAAAAAAAAAAAAAAAATTCTTATCAATCAAATACAAAAAAAATACCTACCATAAAAAATAAGGAAGGTGATACTGGTGTTGAAAGTGAGATCATGTGGATGATTGTCACTTTTAATTCGGTGCACACACTATGATATTATTTCACGTTCCAGAAACGAAAGTTGTTAAATTTTATCGAAACAAACAGTGAAAAGATAAAGCGATCAAATTGAATTTTTATAGCAACATCCATAAAATATGTTTACGAAACAACGATTAAAAATGAGGATAGTGGAATTATTCCAAGCCCAAGACAATACTGTTTTGAATTTGATAAGTTTTGGAACTCAGTCAATGTTCTAAGACATAAAATTTAAGAAAGACGTAAAACGATATAGTATATAATTTCACGAACATATGACTGAATTTCAAAATCACTATACAGAAGTTGAATTAGATGTGAGTAAGAGACAGCAAATGTACGATCAATTAAATAATAAAATAACAATTTATTGTCTTAAATGATTCTCACTCTCATACACAGCATGTGTGTGTGTGTGTGTGTGTGTGTATTTGTTGACAATGGAGCTGAAATCACGCATTCCATAATCTGTACACAACAAAACAGCAGCCGCACACAAATGAAAGTCATATGACGTAATTGAAGTTTGTAGTTCATTTCCTTGCATGGCCATTATAATTGGATTCAAGACGAGCAATAAATAAAAGGGAGAATTGTACGATCAACGTATAGTTAGCAATCGTTGCTGACTGTGAGAGAATAAAAAGAAAAAAAACATCAGAAATATGATTGTTGCATTTTATATTCAAACAAAAAATAAAAACAAAAAGCAAATGAGCATATTAGTAGTGAAATGATCACAGCGGCGCTTATACGAATGCAATTCTGAATTTTAAAATCCATTTCATGCGCATATTTTTCGTTGCCATATATACGATGCACCATGTATAGGGCTATGCATAAAATGACATGAAATTTCAGTAGCAGTTTATCGTAAAACGAGCATTGGAATTCATTACACGAGCTTCTGAATGGAAATTCACCATTCCGGCATAGTTTTTTAAATCTTTTAGTAAATGCTAGTTAAGTGAATTTACCAAGTCAGTTCGATTGAGTATCTATTTCATTATCATGCACGCATTTGCAGTCGATAATTAGTCAAGCATGTTTCGTTCGGCTTTGTTCACTGTAATGTTTTCTTCTGTTGTTTTATCGCCTACATATGGCATAATTTTGACATTTTACGCCAAAAATTTCGATGTATTTTCATTCTGGAATGCTCATTACTTAGCATATTGTTACTTTAACACTATCTTCTAGAATCAAAAAAAAAAAAGAAAACAAAAATCAAGCGTTGGCACTGAAAAATTGAATAAGTGAACTATTTATAAATGAAAACAGTACTGCGTGCACTTTCTGTTTGATTATCTTTATTTTCGGCTGTTATTTACATGAGAAAACAAAAGTAAAATAACAACAAAATATGATGGCATATGCAGTTCTTTGTGCAGCAACAACAAGAAAAAGAAGACAAAAAAACGTTCGACGATTTACAGACATGCTTCACAGTGAAATTCGTTAGAAATGTATGCATTTCATTAGGTACGAACAAAATGCAGGCAATAATATTGTAAGCGGCGTCTCTTTTCTGAAATTTGACAACGATGCGCCAAACGTAAACATATGAACATGAGCTGATCATATATTGCTCTTTGTCTAACCAATTCGTGTGAACATTTGACTTCGATATTTGAGCGGTGTTATGCCCTATGCACACAATGTTTGCTTTTCAATATATATGTATACATCCAAACATAAGATGGAACGACGAAACAAAGAATAAAGATATGAACGAAGGGAAATCAAGAGAATTTACAAAGAAAATTCAAAACATATGCATTGCGTTTTGTATTCGCTCGAGTTTCGAATGCATCGTTTCAATCGTATAGCGTTGTTTATGAAAGAATTATGCTCGATGAATTCCATTGATCGAAATAGAGGGAACAAACCAACAAAGAAGCGAGAGTTGGACGAAAAAAACAAAGAAGAATAAGTTAGAAACGACCTAATATCTCTTGATCGGCATCAAGTCTAGAGTCTCATAAAAAAAAGGTTAAAAAATGGCTTTCACTTTAATTAAGTTCCAATAATTTTTTATTCGAATCTAGATTCGAAAAGATCTGATTGTGAATGAGAATAATGATCCAAAACCTAGCTACCTTTTAAATATTAAAGGTAAAACGTAGAGAATGTGTATTTGTTTCCCAATTTCCTTTTCTATCCTGACTCAATACCTTATAAATTGGTCGCTGTGTTAGTGCACAAATACATAAAGAACGTTGTTTCTTTTGTTGTAATCAAAAGAAAGAAACTGCATTGAAACGGAAAGAAGATGCAGCAATTTTTCGGACTCATCGATATATTGGCAAATTATTTTTCTTTTTCGCACTAAAATTACTTTTCACGCATGATATGCGTTACTTTTGGAGAGCAACGAGAACATTCTTTTGTTCAAAAATAACATGTCAAAAGGAAAAAAGAGAATCGGATGATAGAATGAATAAGACACAGGATTTATTATATTTTTGTTTCTTTTTAGCTTTAATCATGATTTACAAAAAAAAAAAAAAATTGTAAGATCTAGTTAGTCTTTTTATACCACGTTTCACGTTTCAAGCTCGACTACAAACATGAATGTACCAGAACACATTTCTATTTGCTTCATTTTATCATTCTTTTTGTCATGTTGTTTTGAACAAGCGTTTATCATGGTTTAGACAAATGGTTTTGTTTTTGTTATCATCAACATAATATGAACATCAACGTGAAGCAAATATACTCAGTTTATTATTCATATTTCAATTACAAAAATTAATTGACATTTCGGTCATCAATCTATTCAACGAATTTATGTCCCAGCGAAGAAATATCTGTGGTTTTACAATCAACATCGCATATAAAATCCCATTTTTTTTTTTTTTTTTTTTTTTTTTTTAATTTGCTTTTCATATAAAAATGTCTGTTTTTTATTTGTATATAATATTGAAATTGTATAATAAGACATAATTTGTAAATATTGCTCAATTCCTTGATTGTTTTTGCATCTTATTTCAAACTTTTTTACTTTCCTTCTGTCTTTTTCATTTTCATTTTTTTTTTTTTTTTATAAAAAAAAATACTTCAAAAATTCCCCACAAATCATCTATCTAATGGCTTTTTGCAACTCCATTTCATCTGAATTTTCCCTTACGAATAATGCACATTTTTATCATCAGGAACAGTTCACGCTCTTAACATGACATTACGCACATAAAATACAGCAGTTTTACTAAATAAGTAGTTGACGAGGTAAATGGATTTACCCATTACATAGACCAAAAATACGGAAAAAAAAAATCTAAAAAAAGAAAAAAAATCAATTTTTGCAAACCAAAAAAAAAAAAAAAAAATGTGAAAAAATTTCGTTTTCAAAATTATTTTGCCATTTTTATTAACATTTTTATATCGATTTGAGGAAAATGTTTCGCTCGTTTTTTGTTTCATCTAAAATAAATTAAATGTAGCATTTCTCACTACATACATTTGTTTTGTTGTTTTTTTTTTTTTGTTTACTCGTAATCATTCTTATTAATATTTATCTCATTTGACGATTTTAAAATACAGTTTCGAATTTTTTTTTTTTTTTTTTTTTGTAAAACCATTAATAAGTAGGTAAAGAATTTTAATTGTTTTTTTTTTATTACCGACAAATTACAACATATAAAAATGAATTGAAAAGTTCACTGTTCTCACACTGATTTGAGTTAAATGATTCTTTTTTCTTTTTCTTTCTTTCTATCGTTTGCTTTCATACGAAATGTTTATCGTGTATCCTAATTTAGAAATTTCTTTTAAAAAATATATATATATCCATAGTTTATATAAATTATTTCTAAATTTTATGAAATCATCAAGATTTTGTATCAATTGCAAAGTCCTCGCATTAATTTTTTTTTTTTTTAAATCTTTCATCTCTTGCTTTGTGCTTTTTTGTTTGTGATTGTATATTTCGTATTTAACAATGGAATGATTTTGTCTTTTGTATGTTACTTAAATTTTTCTTAATTTTTTATTTGTTTGTTTGTGTTTATGTTTATTATTACTAAATGCTATTGATTGATGCATTAGTTTAGCAAATTTGTTTTTAAATCAAATGTCTATGGCGGCAATTAATGTACGATTTTTTCATTTGCAAAGTAGTTTTGTTTGTTAATATTTGAAAATGATTTTTATAGTGAGAAAAAATAAAGAGGAAATGTTTGTTTAATGAATTAAAAGGAGATGGAAAAAAACGTGTTAAATGCTAAAACAAACAAAAAATAAATCCAATGCAAAAGAAATTTACTTTTTCGATGGGCAGCCAGTAGCTTTTTTCATAATGAACTAATATCTCTACATAAATTCATTTACTAAAACCTAATTAAATCATATCATTTTGATATCGCTTAATTGTGTCAACAGAACTGTTGCTCTTGAAATTATGAGAAAGAGAACAAAAAAAAAAAAAAAAAAAATTGAAAAAGTATGTATATAATGAATTTAAAACCAAAAAAAAAAATCGAATGGAAATTTCTTGATTTCTGTTTTGTAGTCTGGTTTGTTTCTGTTTTGTTATCATCAACATTTTTGTGCAATTGTTAAAATTGTTTGTAATGCATTTTAAAGTGATGGAATTCATTGATAATGCATATCCGTTTCGTTTAGTCTCGATGTTGTGGTCACGATTGAAATGTAATTGTTTGTTATTGTTATTGTTCTTATCAGCATCGATTGTCAATTGCTCCGTTTTGGGTATGAGTTTTTAGTATGGATGTGTCTGTATATTTGCGCCGGTTGATTAAACATCGTGTTTTCCATTTAGCTTCATTGCTAATTCTGTGATAATTTCCTTGAAGATCAATGGGTCGATGTTCTTACCTAATTGATAGAGTATAAACCAATCTCCAATTTGGCACTTGTTGGATATGTGTTCAATGTCTTGATGCGATGACAATCGGGTACGAGCGCGTAATAAATATAATCTCGCTTTTGGTGCAAATACAACAATTAAGCGGTAAACCAATGAGAATCCGCTTAAAATGGTTAAAATAATGAACCAAAACCACAAGAACACATAGATTTTTTCATTTACGATGTTTAGTGGCAGCACACATAATCCATCAAACTTCTGCACACTTCCTGATGGACCATATTTGTGAAATGTACATTTCGTCACTTTTGGGAAAACCCGAGACATTGGATCGCCACGCATTTCTGGTTCTAACTCGGTGAAACGTAGCACATCACTGCCATATGTTGAAAATTCACCATCCAAAAAATAATCCATGAAATAGATTTGTCCAAGAACGTTGACGAAATTCAGTGCCTCGCAAATGAAGAATCTGAACGCGTAAAAATTGTGTCGACGTAAATTTTCCTGAAAATAACTGATAAGTATTTTCTTTCTGTCTTCTTTACATTCTTCATTTACGATTGGCATATTGAGGTCCAAAACCAGCATTTTAATGCGACCTCCTTCCCATGTTTTCCATAAATACCGAGGCACATAAAACATCATAGCCTGGAAAAATAAGGCAAAGCACACCCATTGATAGTATTTGTGGTACTTAACTTCGTCACTCCCTTCAACGTGGCTTACTACACCCGGCTGCACCATATCCCGACCTGCTACGCCAATCATTCGATTTGGTATTGTAAATGTACTATAAATCCAGCAATATGTGTCCATCACGCCAAGCGGGATTTCATCGACGATGCAGTCAATTGGGTCTCCAATGTACTGCCGTGATGTAACAAGCAGCGAAAATGCAATCAATACGATAACTGTTGCTTTGTAGTGCAACCGAAATATATTGTTATCGATGCAAACCTGGTCGAGCTTCAAGAGCCCCTTCACTGAACCGAATACATCAAACATGTTGTCTGTTGAGAAACGTGAGGAAAGAAAGAGAACAAGAAAAAGACCGTTTTAGAATCCGTTTGTTTTCAAAGCACATACACATTCAAAAACACAAAGAACTACTACTGTTGTACACTGTAATTTCAATCGAACCGATTTTATCTAAATCTTTTCAAGAACAGAATTTTCTTTTTCAAACATTTTAACAAAGCAATACACATTAACAAAAATGAAATTGTAGGCTTGAGTCCTTTTGAATTGTGAAATTTTCAGTGTAATTAAAATCACACATTTTTCAAGCCACATTTTTTTACAATTTTAATTCGCCTTTCGTCGATTTCGATGATTTCGGTATCGATGAAATTCAGCACAAAAATTAATTTTTTTGTTTTTCTGGTTTTTTTTTGAAAACATAAAATAATAAACATTTTACACTTACGACACTAAATTTAATCACACAAAATTAATGAAATTGGATTGCACACTTGCAATTAATTCGAAACAAAAATTAATTAATAAATCCGCCGCCAATTTTTGAAGTAAAACAAAAATCGTCTAAACGTTATAAACTTTTGTTTTTGTTCGTTGTTCGTTTTTGTTCGCACACTTTTGCTTTGTAGTCTTTTGAAAATTGTATTATTTTCTCTTCAGCAATGAAAAAAAGACTATAAGCGATTCTTCTTTCTTCTTTGAGACTTGTTAACTCGTGTTAAACGCACACCGTACTATAATGGATGAGTTGCGTACATACGAAGTTGTCCCCGTCGCTGTGCGTAACGGCTGTCGTTCGTGTTACCGATGTGATTTTGGTTTTGGTTGCGTTTGTATTGTTGTTGCGTTCAAGAATATGATTTGTTTTAATATAGAACACATTGAATTCTATTTGATTACGAAAATTAAAACTGTAATTTTGCTCACTTTTGTTTTCACAAATTTTTTTTTATTTTTTATCTTTTATTTTCAACACTTTCAAGGAAAACAAATTCCAGTTTTGTTCGATGAAAAAAACTTGTTGATTAAAAAACAAAATCAATGTACACAGTGTCTTAATATTCAACCCAATGGATTGCAAAATGGGTGAACATTTGTGAATACCACTTTGAACTGTGCTTCAGTTCGGAACGACAAAAATCCGATGTGATCGCTTTGACTAACGAATCGAAACTGGACGATCGACGTGTAACGAACCATTCGAAAAAGAGGTGGGGAAGGAGAAACGATGAAAATATAAAATGAATAGCGCGCGTAATACGGTTTGTACACGTTCTTTCGTTTTGTTTGCTGCTTGCTGCTGTATTGCCGCAATTCACTCAACACTCTTGAAGCACACATTGAAATGGCCGTTATACAACTGCTGGCATGATCGAAATTGCATTTGTATTGGATACATTTTACAATTGGCTTAGTGTCAAAAAATCCAATGTATTTTGTTAATGTATTTGTGTTTCACAATGTTTCTATGTATTTGGTTTGCTGCCGATGCAGCTAATAGAACTGGTTTTGATTGTGTGAGTGTGCGAGAGCCAATTAAGTCTACTGTATTGAATCGAGTTCATAATTTTTTGAACTAAACTGACGACATTACAATATGCATCATGCATTTGTATTAAAACATTCCATTTTCATTTAATACGATGTTTTCTGCTTGGAAATCTGTCTTTATTTCGATATTTCGATATTTTGACTTTGATTTTTTATTTTACTTTACACATTCTTCTTCAAAGTTATTTGAATCTTTTGGAAAGCACTATTTAAGATACCAATTTTGATTTTCTAAATGTAATATTCAAATTGGTGCTTTTTGTACACGAAATTTTTCGGCGACATTCATTTCCAATTTATGCATAGCATTGCAATTTCATAAACCATGCCGATTTATTTAGTTTTTCAATTAGCATGAATTTTGTAGCGTGAAATTAAATTTTTGTTAATCAAAATGACATGAAAATTATTGTTTCGAAAATGTTGACGGTTTTTGATGATCGACTATTTTTGTTGGTCTCTCTTTTGGGTGTATTTTGCAGTGGAAAGAGACTAATAAATAATACCGTTTGGAATGATACCGCACACACGCAACTGATACATGTGCTTCGAGTCAATTTTTTTTTTGCGAATGAAATCAGAGAAGAAGCAAGAGAAAAGAAGAAAAGGAAAGAAACCTGCAGAAATCAACGAAAGCAAGTCAATCTTCTTGCCGATTTATTTGCCATATGTGTGGTTCTTTCTGATGCTATAATTAGTAATTTCTATTCGATAATTTCTTCGAAATTTTTGCCACAAAAAAAGACCTAGCTCAAAACTTGTTCCAAACATGTCATTTGTTTGTGCTAATGTTTCTTTTTTTTTTCTGCAAACAACAAACCGGCATGACTATTTTTGCCTTTATTGACATTATTGAATTTGAAACTTGAAAAATCAAGAAATCACATTCTTTTTGTCTTTTATTTGCACAAAGAGATTCAATGCATAAAGGAAAAAGAAAAAAAATTCAAATGCCACATTTCGTTAGAAAAAAAATTCGTCGAAATTTATTGTGAGGGAAAAAATCGGGAAAGAAATACACAAATGTGTGCTTTGTGTGCAGTAGAAAATGTATGGAAACGCGCTTGTGCATCAAACAAAATGAAAGGGAGACAAATTCAACATAGAAATTACGTTACTAAAGACATGTAGGCTCATACATTTGGTACGACTGCATAGAGAGAGACGAAAAGAAGAAAAAAACAAACCCCCACACACACACACACACACGTACAAACGAATTACGAATACAGACATTTCAAGAGGCCTTTACTGAGCCTACCGACCAAACAAATCGAATGGTGTGTAGTGGCACATTGTGACAAGAACGGCCTAACGATGAATTGATGTATTTATTTGAAATTTCATCGTCGTTTGGTGGTGCTTGCATGTTGTGTTCAAATGTACAACACAATGTGCATAGAATTGAGAGTTCTTTTGTTCAATGTCAAAGGGAAAATGAGAGACCGAAATTTGTGCACATAAACATCTGTCAAGTCAAAGTCAAATGACAAATTTTAATTAGATTTCCCTTTTTTTACAGACCTACATCGAATCTGATGCAATAGTTATGTATATTTCGTAAACATTGGATTGGTTCATAAACCAATTGTTATATATTTGATCATGTATTTTCACCTTATTTTCAACTAAATATTTTTTAATCTCTTTATTTGGCCACCATTCCGATATGCATAATAGATTTCAATGCTGTTACAAAATGCAAATTAAACATGTCTTTCTAAAATGCTGTAAATTTTTAAACGATAAACATTCACATTTTAATCAAACGCTTCGACCATTTTCATTTCCTGCTTTAAGTAATTAGTTTTTCACTTCTTTCTTTTGTCAACGAGATTTTTTTTTTTCTTCTTCTTCATAAATCATTTTTTCGTTATTTTCGTCTGGAGCATGCATTTATACAAAATGTTGAACCGTATAACCGGGTTGGTTTCAACGACCGCAAAATATCGACTTCAAAAAAGAAAAAACAATTCGTTGCGAATTTACGAGCGTGCAAGAACTGCATTTGTAAATGTGATTTGTTATCGGTACCATTCAGAAAGAGTGCGTGCTAATGCATGTCAAACTATAAAAATTACGCAAAAGAATTGTAAATAAACAGCAAATATGGTACTGTTGGCGGCGGTTTCAACGCCATAAATTCAACCAAATACAATCGATACAAACTTAAAAGAGAAATATTCAACGAAATAGAGTGTAATGAAATAACGAATGAAATGAGTAAATGCTCTCAAATTAAACTTGGAATTTTTTGGTCAAATTTCAATCACAATTGAGTCCTGCCTTCAAAGCACAAATTGATATTAAATTATTCGGTTGCTGTAGGTCTTTGCCAAATTGAAACAGTTGCGTTTCAAGTTCAAGAGCAGCGTAACAAAATCAAACCGCTTCACTTTATTTGCGTATTTGTATTAACAAAAAAAAAAAAAAAAAAAAACAAAAATGCCACAAAGTATTTTTGTCCATTTATTCAGAGATTTGCATTGCTAAACTGTGGAGAAATGGGATCGCGAAAATCTGCGTTGTAAATAATTTGACTTTATTTATGCTTTGAATAGCAAAAAGTCGATCTTGTCATTATGTAAATTGTTTTGGAATTAAACCAGCTATTACCGAAGCAATCAATTTCTTGAGGAAAATAAAACACATATAATTATTTCCGTATGACATTTTGAACCTTATAATTTATCGGAAGATCAACTGGAAAATGACTTGAGCCATGAAATTACTTTGTTTAAAAGAAAATTGTTCTATACTATAAACATCGTCAATCATCGCTTATTTCTTTATGTCAATGTGTTCAATCCATTGTTCATCTAACCCACTGAAAATCATAGGCTAAACCATTTGTAGAAAGAGAAAGATTTTTCACAAAACACAAACATCTTGCATCATAAAATTGCTAGCGTGTAAACTACAATTTATTCTTTCACGCAATCTAGATTTCATTTAATGGCTTTAACATCTATAGAATGACACGTTTCTCAAATAAAAACACTATTTTTTTTTACAGAAAACACTTTGTTCCATCAATATTGTACTTGCGGTTAATTGTCTTGCATTTATCGAGTGCATTATTTGCCACATAATTGTCATATCTCATGTCATATGAGAACAAATGATTCTAAATTTTAATGTGGAAAATGTATTCGTACCATATATGTCGAGCGATGAAAATGTTTATTCGAATTTTTAAAAGAGATTTTTTACATCGTGTTTTGAAATTCAAATGAGAAACACATTTACTCTGAATAGGTTAGAGAGCGTTTTTTTTTTATTAATTTTTCTCCTTTTTTTGGTTTTATGCTGAAAAGATATATTTTTTGAAGAGCACGTAAGAAGCATTGAGAATTCAAATTTTTTCGAATAATTTGAAGAATAAATGGTATTGAAGCAATAATGCAAACTAAGTACTCTAAAACACTCAATTTATAACTAAATCCAAGCAAAATCCACTGAAGTAAATGGCATAAAACAATATGTCATCAATTTGCAAATAATAGCAACCGCCCAATATTCAAATTAAACTCTTCATAACAATAAATGTTGGCCAATCAGATTCACAAACTTTTATTGAAGGTAATTGACTATCTCAGATCACATGCTGCTCAAATTAACATGCTTGAAATATTTTACAGAGAACATTTACAAGATTTGATTCGATAATTGGAGTCATTTGGAATTCATAATAAAACGATAACATTCATTACAAAATATAAGACAAAACCTCAGGGATATGGAATTTTATCAGATGAAAAAATGGCAAATTCATTAATATGTAGCTATTTTTCTAATTGTTTGAATAATTCTATTTTGCAAAAAATTATTATTCAACACTTTTACTATGAATATGCTGCCATTGACATCAACAAATAACACAACTTGACCACAATGAAGAAGGTGTATGAAAAATATTATGCCAAGGATTTTGTGAAAAGCATGAAAGGTTTGCGATCGTTGAAACGGATGCCATAAACCAATCAAAATAAAAATCGTGCAAAAAACTTGAACATTTTATCAAGTTTTGTTTTACGAAGATAAAATATTTTCACACTTTCAATTTTTCAGACACTTGATTTCGACAGAACGTCAACACTTTTGGAAATCATCTAAAGTAATGAAATTGCCTTGTCTTACATTTATAAAAGCAATGAAATAGCAATTTTGTTTTCTGTTTAGTTTTCATCGAATATGTACAGCACGTGCTTTCATTCGTATGGTATGTTCATCAGCAGTAAATGAATGACAAATATTGCAAATCAGCTAAGAGCAAGTGAGGGATAATTTAATTTCATATAAAATGCATGTACTGTGCCTATGTCCATGGTTTGGTAAACAATATATGGATTTAAACTTTTTTCAACATCGCAAATATCGAGTAAGCGGTTTTCAATATCTAGAATGGAAAATTCGTGAACTTATTTAGAAAGAAAATGAAATTGAATAAACATTACCTTGAGTAAAGTAGCCAAATTAAGAATGAAAATATTAGCTGCATAAATGGAAATCGGTTTCAAAGTTCTTTCAACTAAAATGCCCATGGATCGTTTATATTTTGTAGATGCTGGCATCCAATTTGAGTTGAAAATGTCATAACAGAGTTTTTCACTTTTTATGTACACCGCAGAGCCAAAATAAGATGGTATGAAAATTTCGGTGATCATAGCAAAAGAGTAAACAGCCGAAAAGAGAAATTTAAACGTATCTTCAATCGGGCTCACCTAATATGATTGAATTCATTTGAACAAATGTTAGAATGTTCATTTAAATGTGCATGAAAATGAAATTTACCACCGATAACTGATATGCGCAGGTACACAAAACCAACCCACTAACACCAAACTGCGAGAATAATGCAAATGATAGGATTTTTTGTAGCAGTTCCGCATACCTTTCATTAAATTCATTTACATTTATTATAAAATTCCACGAATTAATTGGATTAGTTGTCCAAACCTTATAATTAGCAGATATTTTTTACAAAGATCAATCATGATCTTTTCTTGACGTTTATAATCCTGAATTTTAGAGCATCCATTGCCCAATGCTTGAAGATGTTCGCTTAAAACTTCGATATGGCCTTCGAGAATATGAAGCAACGATGGTCCGTAAGTGTCAACAACAATATCAACGAAAACTAAAAGCAGATTCGATATCGATTGAAAAATTATTCCTCCCACGTAAATGCCACGAATATGAAGAAATTCATTTGGATATAGAAATGTTGATGACCACAATCTATGGGATGGATCAGACATGATGACTTGAATTGCGACACATGTCCAAGACCCGATATAATTAACACAAAATAATAAAAGCAATCTATCAGAAAGGGCGAATTTCCGTTTGAAATTTTTCTCGTATTCTGCTGGCGTAATTGACGCATCTAAATCTTTGATCAAATGTAGCAGTTCGACGAATGTTTCCTTTTTAGCCAACACATTCAAGCCTTTGATCACTGCCATTATCACTGTACTTGTAATAACTAAATGATCAACAGCAGCATTCACCGAATCCACCCATAAAACACAAACTAGTTGAGAAATTGGAAATCCCATATTCACGGCCAATGTGAAAGTAATTGTCCAAATATTATAAAAAATGGATCCATTTTCTGGTGGCCATAAGCCACATAATTTGAATATCCTTATATGCCATTTTAATACAGCATGAGTTTCCATTTTCCATGAATGAATTGAAAGAACTTTAACCGACTGATGTGTAGTGTTTCAGTCTACTGCTTTTGTATATGCTTTTCTGACGAAAATCCGTTTTTGAAAATTGAAAAACTACATTTTTTTTGTAATCATTGATCTTCACTTCAACCAAGATAATAATTATAAGGCACTATTAATTATTAGAGAAAGTGTGAACTGTATAAAATATTCACCAAATGTAGCCTATTCATTTGAATTTTCATAGTTGACAGAAGTAATGGTTAGAAGCTACCGATTGCTGAAATTATGTATTTCTATGATAAATTTAAAAAAATCATTTCGATGGAAAAATTTCAGATCATCTGACGATTGCTTTATTTTGAAGAAAATTAAACCGAGAAATTCATGTAATTAAATTCCGTCAAGTAACTGAAGGTTTCAGTCTATTATTTTGGATTAAGTCCACTTTAATTACAGGTTGTAATCGTAAATGACATATTCATGACCGGAGTGTTTTATGTTGAGCACATATTTTGAATTTCTTCAAATAAAAACATTTGTAAACAAGAAAACAAAAATCCTGTTGCTAGCCGTAGGTTTAAATAAATCGTATATTTGAAGCCATGAACCTACCTTTAAATTAAGAAGATACGAAGTAATGAAATAACAAATTAAAAACATATTATCAACATTACAATATTGCTTGAAAAATGTGATTTTCCATCGTTTTAAGTGTTACAAATTTTCAGTTTTCATTATATTTTCATATTCAATGACACATTTTCGATATCAGCCACTGAATGTCAAATCTGCATTATGCAAAAAAAAAATGCTTTAAGGGGAAGGAGGGAGAGCAGTCTGTTTTATCCACATTTTTTTTTCTTATGAATAAACGCTTTTTTGCTTTCTTAGACAGTTAAATAAATGCAAATCTTAATACGGTTGGAATTGATCTAAATTAAAGAAAACAAATTGGTTTTTATTTATAACAATGCTCATGTTATGACTTTATTCAGACGTATGTTATTGAAAATAGTTTAATTTACAATTCCTTAGAAACCAACCTTTTTTTTCCTTTCAGAAACCAACATTGTAAATAATTGAAAAAGTTATCCGAAGTTAGAGCTATGTGGCGTTAGTAATTATTGTCCAACCAAATTAAATTCACACTTTAATCAAAGGCATTAGACTACACACAATATTTACTCGACAATATTTAATCATTAAAATAGACTCAATGAACTACTGACTAAAATGTTACGAGTCCAACAACATGGAATATCTCTATGCAACTATATGAATGCCTCAAATATTGTGTTATATAAAAAAAAACAAGAAAATAATTTTTAAGAAGATAATTATTTCAGAGAGCGAAGTAGAGATTTTAAGAGGAAGTAGGAAAAATATAGACATAACAAAATACTATTAACCGAATTGCTATAAACTTAAGACAGGTTATCTATGCATAAATCATTAATCGGTGTTTTGTACTCTACTAATTTTAACATTATGTGATTACTGTACACGGTGCATATAACTCAAAAGTTCAATGTAATCTAGTGCATATTCGAAAGATGTCCGTCAATGTCTCGAATATTCCGTCATAATTCATGGGACAATAGTTAGGTTGATTGTAAATTGTCATTTCAAAAGAAATGTGATTAAAACGAAGCGTGAAATTATCAATATCTTATCGATGTTTCAATATTCAACTTTAAAATCGAGTGTTTTCTTAATAATAATTCAAGTTTTTTTTCCACAGTCGTAATAATTGTAAAATCTAAAATAGCATTTGGTACGTTCAAAGAAAAATCGAATTTTTTTCTTTCACCCAATCCAAAACAATCAAATCCATTGTGTTAAATCTGAAACGGTTATTTGTTCATTCATCACATGATAATTTCCTTTCCGGGTATTATAAAAGTGTTATGGATATTTTAAGAATATGTTAAAATTGTGTTCAATTACAATTTAATTCGCATAATTTTGTGTTCAACCAACACTTGAATACATTTGCATCAATTTATGATCAACATATAGTATATTTAAAAGATCAAAAAAATTGATAATAACAAACTTATAAAAAGAGTAAATGTGTTGTACACGATGTCATTGAATCGAATTGAAGTGTATATGTATTTGTCTAAGCGGCATGGAAATTATTATATTTGTGTGATTTGAATTCCAACGATCATAAATAAGCCATGGAGCGGATAAGCAACGCTTGCATCAAATATATAGAGTTCGATGTATGAGAATTATTGTTTGACGTAGGTGGTAAACTATCGGTTATAGTTCGGTCTTTACGATGAATTGTCTTGATTTTGAATGTGTGGGAATCGAAAATGATCGACCATAGAATTGTCCAAAGCAATAAATATTATGTGGAAAAAAAATGGATATTCTGATATTGTTTTGTTGTTCAAATTAGCATGAATTCGAACAATCAACAAAATACACTATAATTACAATTTTAAATAAATATCTTCTACCACAAATATCAAATTTCATGCAAACATTTATGCCGCTTAAACGTACTCGTGTAATAATATATATTTTAGAACAAATTTAGGCTAAAATTGGATGAAAACGTCAATTTATTCAAATAAGTTATTGTGTGACCACATGTGAGCACATCAAGCACGTGAGAAACTCAACATTTTTTTGACTGTATCATACGTTAATTGCGAACATTTAAGACTTATACAATTGTTTTATTAAATTATTTCAATTTTGCTTAAAACTGCCGTTGGCTAGTTAATTATTAATTAGACAGTTGCTAATGAAAAATTATTTCCATTCGTGCATGACAAGATAAAAACACAAACATACAAGAGAATTCAATGCAAAATCTTTTCAACCGATGCTTTTCGATCGTACTCAATTCACCTGGTGTATGGAAGAAAAAAAAAAACGGTTTTCGCATTTGTTGTATGATTTGTTAAACGTTTTTATTGTATCGATGTGTCTCATAAGCGACAACTTGACAACAGCTCAGCAAACTTTCAATTACCTTGTAATAGGCATGCACATTTGCACGTTGGTTGTTTCAATGTTGTTGATTTTTTTTTTTAATTCTCATAACATTTATCAGCGTTTTCGAACGAAGTTCATAATTCATTTCGGTTGATTTGTGTTCGTTTTAAATTCAAGAGACTCTGGAAAAGGTTTTATTTTTCTTTATTTTAAAACCGTACAATGAACAGAAGTACAATAAAGACGAATTGACTAAGAATTGGTTTGAAAGTGCTTCATGAAAAATGAAACGAGTACTTGCAATGAAGAGAGAAGAGTAACAAACAAAACAATAAAGAAAAACATACACAAACAGTTTGTCACTTATTAGCCAACGGTCGAATATGCTCCCTCTTACAATACATGACTTCAGTCAAATGTTATTTTAATTTTTTTGTCGTTCACATTCAAACCGCTTAATTGGCAATTTAGGTTAACACGATAGAATGAAAATACATAGGCACAATAACGAAACGAATAAATGTATGGAGAAAAAATGCACACGAAATACTCTCGCAAGATTCTCTCGTTAAGATTGTATATATATTGCGGCCGTCTTTTGGCTAAATTCAATAATTGACGCACGCACCGAACAAGAAACAACAACAACAACAAAATACACACGCATTACATTTTCCTTGAAAATCAATTTTACCCATTTAAGCTGAATGCTTATGTACATTTTGCATGTTGTTTGATTAAACTTATCGAACTAAATGCTTTTTAATGATCATTCGATCAATATTCAAAAACTTTGGCCTGATCGATATTTAGTTCGAGAATAGTTCTATTTACTATCCGTTCTAATTAAAGATCAGCTACCAGTATCAAATTAAGCTCAACTATCTTTCGATCAAAGTCAGTGGAATGTTCATGTCACTCAATTTGTCAGTTACATGAAAATGACTGTTCATTTATTTTAGAAAATAATATTTACACACTGACGTATTAAATGAATCACATTCGACTTGAATGACAGATTTACTCAACTGACATGAATAATTTTGCATCACATGCAATAAACGATAACACACCTTTTATAAAAATTCTTATCATGTAAACGGATTAAGCAAATCTCGGCTCGATTTCTTTTTTTACTTTCGGATGAAAAAATTCAAATCGTAATTTGAACAACTAAATTGAGAATAAAAAAAAAACAGTTTATAACAATACAAGTAATTGAGAAAAGAAAACAAAGTATAAAATCGTTCAAATCAACATGTAAAAAGTAAACAATGCAATTTAAATGTTATCAAAAGACAATGAACAATGATGCGTCTTAAAATTGAAAACTTTTCATCCGGACACACATTTGTCATAAAATTGAAGATTTAACACATTTACGAGCTCGTAAATGGCATCCTTAATATCATCACATGATGTTAGTGAATTTTATAGCATCAATCGTACAAACAATCCGATTGATTCAACCTCGATCGCTCAACCAAAATTCTTTCATAAAAATCGCATGCAAATTTAGCTAACAATATTATTAAAATCAATCAATCCAGAGTGTGTTGAGAAACGAAATCACATTTTGCTATAAAATGAATGTAAAAACGTTTCTCATAATTGAACTTATCAATGAAATTCATTGACAATGCATGAAAAATAGGTTAGATATCATAAAATAAAACGATAGGCCCAATGCTACAATAAACACTGAAAATAAAATAATTACATTATTGACAATGTTCAATTTTGATAAAAAAAAAAAATTGATATAAATTGTTGGTTTCAAAAACACGCTAATCTATCGATAATTGATAAGAGCTAATACATGATCAAAACATTTGTTTGATGTTTATAGGAGTGTCGTGTTTGGTAAAAGTGAGAAAATGTTGACGATCGCCACCAGAATGATAACGCTGATTAAGTATAAACGAACAAATACACATAAACAACACTCAATGTGTGTATATGGGAGAAATGTGAATCCATAATTCTGAATAGACAGAATACAAACATGTTGTTGTGAAAAATAAAACACAAATACCAGCGAAAGACATACATTATTACGAAAATAATCATCGAAAAAAAGGTACATGGTTCATATTCCCTTATCTAGTAAATTTCAAAGTAATTGTTATGGCATTTTTTTTTTATATGTACACCGCTTCTATGTATTGTATTTCATAATGAAAATTTCAGTTAAAACATTCTTTCGCCTTCAATTAGTAGTTAAATGATAAATTGTGTGCTTGAATCATTAAATTCATAATTTTCATGTACGTTTCATCAGTTTGCGGTAAAATTGACGGTGTATTCAATATTTTATATATATTTTTTTGTTTAAATACAGTGTTCGGTTTCATTAAATACATGAAAAAAAAAAAACAATTTCAGCAAAGCATTCTAAGCACAAAAACTTTTTAGTAGAAGACTGCTCTTATATGGGAAAACACACAGTTTTTCACAGTTTGGCACAATTTGACACATCGCCATTGGATTTTGCAACGGAATAATTGATTTGTGTCGGGTGCAACGTTTAGAAACCGTGTGAGTTCAGGAACGATGTTAGCGACATTCACAGCATTATCGCCATTTCTCAAATTTCGATTGAAAAACATTTCAATTGATAATTGGGCATTCAAATTTCACTATCGAGCCACGTATCTATTGCTACTTGTTTGCACATTGCTCGTTACATCCAGGTAAATTATGTGGTGTCATCAAAATGTTAAAATTTACAAAGTGAAACACAAATTAGGTTAAAGTGCGAAACATTTTTTCGATAAAAAAAATGAAATTTTTTTTTTTTTCAAAAATATTGCAAGGTGTTTACAGTGGTTGATAGTTTGTGGTTGATGTTTTTAAAACACTAATAAGTACCCATATACATACAACTTTCAACTTAACATTTTTTCGTCGATAGTGCAAATACTTCATCAAAGTAATAATGAAAAAAATCATTTCATTTTTCACATAGGCAATACATCGGTGACCATATCAAGTGTATTTCAGATGGCAGTATTCCGGCAAATGTATTGAATTCGTTCTGTTTTTTCACGCCGACATTCACTGTGGTAAGTTTTGTGTATTTATTTCAAATGTGCAGCATTTTATTCTAATAATTTTATCAATCATAACAAAATTGCCTCGTTAAATGCTCAAAATTCATTTTAGGTACGTCATTACAATGAATCAATGTTAGCTGGTGGTTGGTTACCCCACCCAGGAGTTGGTGATAAGCAACCTGGTGATAAACTCAAACATCATGCATACTATCAGTGGGTTCCATTTGTACTGTTCGGTCAAGCCTTGTTCTTCTTTCTTCCACACTTTCTCTGGCGACTTTGGGAAGGTAATATTTTCACTATCAATCTTACTCTCAACGAAAGTATCTTCAAAACATAAAACTGTTAGTTAAATGTCATGTTGGTTAAATCATTTAGTGAATTTATAATGAAATTTTTCTTTAAAAAATTTTCACACAAATGCTAATCAATTTAGTCATTTTATTTTTGTTCATGCAAAAATGAACAAAAGTGTTAAATTGCGGTCATAAAAACACTGCCCCTACAATTAACCGGCGCTTTGTATACACATCAATCGTTGATTGCTCCAATGGATTACTTGCAGAAAAACAAAATAAACAGAATAACCGAAAAATAAAACACAATGTATTCATGTTTAGCACGCGTTAAATGCGGTTCATTTCACTTTTAACGTTTGGCTTTAAACATTTTACTCCATTACCGATTTATTTACGGTAAATTAACACGAAATAAACCGACTAAATTCATGTGATAGAGACGCACTTACTCTCAGTGTCTTTTTTTTTTTATATCGAAGATTCGCAGTTTAAATGTTGAAATAAAATAGTTGCGAGAAACAAAAACATCAACAATTCATTAGCAAAAACATAAATAAACAATGAAATTTGTACATTCATAGTAAACGCACACAAAATCATTTATACAGGTGATTGATTCCACATAGAGAGCGTGCGAGATTACTGTGCCAATTTGACTGGCAAAAGTGTTTCGTAGAATGTAGCAACAAATATCGACAGAGACGTCATTAGTTTACAGTTAATCAAGCATTTTATTTTTTTTCTCTCAATTTTTGGATTCTATTACTGCTAAAATGGCGTTTTTATTTGGCATTATTAGAACGTTAGTCATTTACATTTACATTTACAATTTATATTCGGAATTATGAATTGAATTGAATTCAATTTGGCAGGCGCAAAATTTGTAATGATTGCGTGATAAAAATAATTTGATTGAAATGAAAATTGTTGTGTACATTCCGTGTAATTAACAGGTGGTCGAATCAAAGCCCTGGTTGAGGGTCTACAGATGATTGCACTATCGAAACATAATCAGAAAAAAGCAGAAATGCGATTCAGCGGAAATTACGTTCTACCAAGCAACGATATGATCAAAGGAAGAATTCATTTGATTAAAGATGATTTTTATAAACACATCAAAATCAATAAACAATTTGCAAGACGCTTGATTTTATGCGAAGTTTTCAATTTCATCAATTTATTTACACAAATTTATGCAACAAATATTTTCCTTGCCGGACAATTCTATGGCCTTGGATTTGAATTTATGAAAGATGATTTTACCGGGCCCATGGATGTTCTCGATATAGTTTTTCCAAAAATTACTAAATGCGACTTTTATAAATACGGTCAATCCGGTTCAATTCAACGACACGATGCACTTTGTGTCATGGCACTCAACATAATTCATGAGAAAATTTATGTAATCCTTTGGTTCTGGTACTGGATCATGGCTGTTGTTACAGTGGGAAGTATTGTATGGCGGTTATTGACCATGATCATGTATTCGAGGTAAAAAATCAACAATTTGTAATCTAGAAAGAATGTTCGTTTTTGTTTTTGCTTTTTTTTTTCTCTTCTCAAATATTTGACTTAAAATTGGATATATTTTCAATTCCGATGAATTTGACGGAATTAAAATATTTACTGAGTCAACTCTTATTTCTTAATTTCAGTTCAATGTGGTTCAACCGTCTTGTTTTCTCATCAACTTGTCCGGGTCGACTAAATTCGAAGCACTTGCAAACAGTTGTTCGTCACATTTCTTACTCAGACTGGTTATTTTTGTACTATTTAGCCAAAAATATGGAACCATTTGTGTTTTGTGATTTATTGGCAGATTTAGCAGCCGAATTCCGTCAGAATTACATTGAAGAAGAGGAAACACTCAACAATGAACGTGAAACACTCAGAGTTGATGATTTAGGCGAAAAGAGTACACCCGAAAGAGAAAACATTGATGAAGTAGACCTAAGACGGAAACCAATACGCCCATAACAACATTCATATACACACTGCAGTCATATACATATCCATATCAATATCAATCGAAATATAAGTAATTCGGCGATTAATCATTAAAATGTTTGCCTTTATTGTTCATTTCTGTTCTTTAAATTTGTTTTGTATGGCGTTCCGCATAGAAGTTAAGTATCATTCACAATGGTTGCTGGTAAAAATTGGCCGACTCACGATCAGCGAAAGGAGAATGTTCTAAGTGAGTGGAATTGTATGCGATGAGCGAAGTTCGAAAGTTATGGAGTAAACCTGTTTTATTTCACCTAACACATAACACACATTATTCTTCATTGGCAATTGTTGTAGTGCGCAATCATTGGTAGTTATTGAATACAGCACATACAAATCTGCATTGATTTTTATGTGGTGGTTGTATCCCGCATAAATTCTGCTATAAAATTGCACATTAGCGTGCAAAAATCGATTTCGTCGTATCAATATATATATATATATATAAGAGGTCAAATGCGTTCGATGACCTCAGGCGACGACGCCATTATTTTTCAAATTGCATCGATTGTTCATTTTCTTCAAAGTGATCAGTGGTTTCATCATTTCAGTCTATTGCTGAATGAAAATGTTTTCTTTTGGTTTTTTCTCTGTTGTTCAGCACAAAACCATTTCAAAATATTCATTAATATTCAATATTAGATTGATGAAATGATGGAACATTATCATTGTATTGCTTCGCAAACCACAATAAAATGTCATCAGAAACGGTCGTTAGGCATGACGATCAACATTATCAAGCTGAATACACCTAGCAATCGGTTGATCAAATCAATAAACCCACGTATTTAAAGACGGTTTGTTTGCGTTTTGCATGAAACATTTTCATAGATGGAATGCCGTCGTCGACACTTCAGATTCATTTCAAATCTCAAGTTCTTTTAGTATTTCATTCTTTCTTTCTTTCTTCGTTTCATTCTTGTTTTCCATCATTCTCCAGCGATACTGTAGGTAGACACCATTCGTCTAATACATGCGCGCGCGTCAAATATATTCCACAAACAGAAAAAGAAAAAAAAAAATTGAAAATAAAAATAGAAAACACAACACACAACGCACAAGAGACGCTCAAATGTACAATGAAACCACTAAATATTTGCTTTAGTGATCGCTGTGCTAACAAACTCTTTCGAATTTGACAACATGTTGAATAATACATCTTTCTGGATTCTTCTTTAAAATAAAAGCGTTTGGTGAGGAGACGGAAAAAAGTTTTTTTTTTTCCAAATAAAAGATTTTCGAGTGTTTGTGTCTTGTGTGCAAACATTGTGGTTATGACTGGGAAGAATACCACAAACGCGAGCACATGCAAACGAGCACACGCATTCTTCATAAATCTATAAAGAAAACAATTCAACTTACGAACAAAAGTAAGCAAATGTTTTACTTTTGTCAGTTTTCCATTCAACTTAAGTGCTGCTAGTGAAAGAAAAATGAAACTTAAACCAATTGAAAACATTCAATGCATTTTAAGTCATTTTTACTTCCCATTGAGTTGTGCATTTTTTTCTCTTTCAATCGAAAGAATATTCAAAATGATGATGGTGATGATGAAATTGCAAATCTTTCATAATATGATTAATATTAACACCTTTCTAAAATTCCGATCGCGAATTGGCAAAAATTCGCGCATTTTCAGAGTATTTCGTCACATTCTCGGCAAATTTCGTGATTCAGATGAAATAATTATTTTTTTCGCTAATTTTCGCATCATTTTCATTTCACTGAAATGATTATGATTCATTTATATCACCTGCCCGTGTATAATAGTTATTATTTAATTTGATCATTCATTGGACCAAACGGAAGAGTGGAAAAAATTGGGTTTAGCATCTGCTGTCTGGTTTTGTAGACAACTATACACATGTAAATGTGTAAAGCGAGCCCCCCGGAACAAATTCTTGCTTTATCATTTTGCATGCTAAAACTCATGACATCATAGACAGACAGTTTATTGCTCACACTGTTCGTTGAGGTACCAATTTAATGAATGATGTCGGTCGTCGTGGTCGTTGTTGTTGTCGTCGTCGTCGACAATACTTCTAAAATTAGGGTTGTCACGGATTAAAATCACATATGCATCACTATAAACAGTTGTCTATTTAAGCAAATGACAACAGGCGACGCATGCATTTCATCATCAACACATGGATTCGTTTTTATGTCGACGAATATCGTTTCCGAAAAGGGAGAACAACGCGTCAACAATATTCGATCTCATTTGTTCTTTGCGCTTGATAGAAAACAGATGCAATGCATATTTCTCAACAATCTAAAATTGGTTTGTTTTTAGAGTTTCAAATTATTTATATGTTATTTTTATGCCACATTTTGATATTTTTAAGATTTAAATTTTTTTATATAGAATTAGAATTGTCCATCAATCTAGCGACCGACTGATGATTACAAACCAAAAACCAGTTTTCAAATATATTTTATTTGGAATAAAAAAATGTGTCACAAAAAATATCTTTGATAAATAAAAATGAAGCAACAAATTTCTCTGAATCTTGATTTCATCGAAAGAAAAAAAAAAATTCGCTGTCAAATTTAGTATCGCAAATGGAATGTTTATTCGATTGGATTAACATGCTCGCTTATCAACTTCGTTTATATGCAAATATTTACCGAACCACAAATTGTGTTCCACAACATAATTTAACGTTCAACATCTAGTTTATTTGATTCGAAGTCCAAAATGTCATTCATAACAACGGTCACACTGAAAAAAAAAAAACCAAGAGAGGAAAATAACATACTTTTTAAATGATACAAAGTGAATGGAACTTACGTTTACTTTTATTAAATCAACTCAAAACTAACGAACGACAATTGAAATATAAAATATTTGCTTTTTGTGCGATTGAACACTGTTAAATAGCTAATGTATTGTGATATGGCGCTGTACGATTGAGATTGACGCCTATTTAGTTAAATTAAATGTGTTGAGGCTAGATTAATAGTGTATAACCTAAATGTATGTGCGAGTGTATTTGGCATTTTGTTGATCGAATGTTGAATATTGGTTTGCATTTTTGAGGCAAGCATTTAATTAGGCAAGAAAAACGATGAAATGATGTTGAAGAACCGTTACGCACACACACTCACATTCCGTACATGTCGAGAAAACTCATCGCCATATGTGGTCAATTAAGTCAGTCGCTTCACTTTGTAATAATACGCAAAAACATTGAAGCCGACTATTGAAATCAATGTCGAAATGAAGTCTAGTTTTCAATTAATATGTTTTTTTTGTCCGTATTGTCCACATCAATGCGAAACCATCATAAATCTATTGTTAATTTTTTCTAATGTATTTAGAAAATATCTACGCTGATCGATTTTGGTCCGTCAATTCTTTGCGTAATAGTAAAATTGGTATATTCGGAAACATAAAAACGGTCCGGAATTTAAATTGAAATTTATATGTAGACCAACATACATCTTTAAAAATGACAAGATAAATTGTCGTAACCTCAATAGACTGCCATTGACGTCATTGAAACTATATTGCTCAACACGTTACATCTTAGAAAGCACTCAAAATGCAACACAACTGCAAAACGATCATTTTTATTCTAAAAACTGAATGCAGACTTTGTTTGCGCGCGCAAACAGATCGTTGACATCAGATAAATAAGGTTGATTTCGTCAAAATAAAAAAAACAAATCGTTGACAAAAATATCAACGGAAAGATCTGACGATTACTATATTTCCGCTGTCGCTTAATACCTGATCATAACGCATTGCCTTTCTTTTTGCCGCTTACGCTTGTTGAAACCGACTACTTTTCACTGTTGTTCTTCTACAAATGTGTTTATTTTTTTTTTTTTTTTTTTAGTATTCAATCAGATTTCAATACTCAATAACGAATGACAAACACAATTTGACTCAAATTCGAATGCACGACTGCATATACGTTATGAAGTTAAAATAAATCGAAATCTCATGATTTCAATATGTTAAAAAAAATCAGTATCATTTGCAACAAACCACTCATGTGTAAATCAAATATCACGGAAAACCAACACTTTTCGAGATCAATGACCATTTTTTTTTTTCTATCATGCAATTTGTAATAATGTCAAACTTTTTCCTGATTACTGATTTGTAACAGAATACATTTCAGGCTAGCATTCAGCGTTTTAAATGACATTTTACTTTCATCATTACAAATTGTGTTTGCGGTTTTTGTCATTGAATGACTTGCATTGAAACAATGGCATTAGATGACTATTGAATAGTTTAAATTTAGAAATAGTTTTTGAAACAATTGAAAGTAGCTTGAAATTTAATTTTGTCTAAAAAAATTTGAATGAAATTAACTTTGCAATAACTGTTTGTCCGTCAGTTTCGATTAAACTCGTTCTCATTCAGTAATAGTTGGGTTTTTTTTCGTCAATCGAATTCAATTGATTAATTTGATTTGATTGAAATTTTTATTGACATGAAACGGGAAGACTTTGAATCTTATCATCGTTCGTTCTAAATATTGTTGATGCTGTAATTGGTTCTTCTATCGCGATACACTCATAAACACATAATCTAACTCTGTGTGTGTGAATATCAAGTAGCATACATATAGAAAAAAATAAGAAATTCTCTCTCTCTCCCTATCTCGCATGTTTGAGCTTAGCAAAAATGAAAAAGTTGAAAAAAGTAGTCAAATGATCATGGATTGTTTTTCGCAAAATAAATTTGTTTCCTTTTCCAACATTGAAAAATTAAAACTTGAATGAAACGACTACTTTAACTATCAAAATATCCAATCATTTTCTTCATTAAACACAAACAAAACAAAACAAAACGAAAAATATAGTACATATATACTTATTCATATGTGTCTGTTAACGAAAAAAGTCCTATACAAAAACTATATTGTTTGAGGAAAAATCATATTTTCATTAGGTGTTTACACTATTCTGAAATTGGATGCCGACTTTTTTTATATAAAAATTCGATGTCGATTTTGGAAGCATATAAGCAAGAAATAAAATACTGGTTAAATTAATGTCGCGTACAGGCAGACAAATTATACAACAACAACATAAAACGTAAGGAGCAACGTAAGACAAGAACAAAAACAAATCAATGCAGCAAAAGTTGATACCTAATAACAATTCAAACATTGACTGTGAATAAATAAATATTAAATGAAAGGTTCAAGAGAGACAACATCAAATCATTCAATTTTGAGTGGAAACTAGAGCTGCCCACTGAACCGAACTGTTCCTTGTTCGTTCGAAATTTAACTGAACATGAACGAACATGAACAGGTCATTTTCAATTCTGAAAAAGTTGAACCGAACTTGAACGAATACCTATACGATTTATCAATGTATACTGACTAAACCAACGGAAACGGAAAAAAGATGCGATTTGTCGTTTGCATTCCGATATGGTTTATGTGCAATTCAGTGTATAAATGATACAGATCGCGTTTAACGTAACGTCAGCACGACTTATGCCGTAGTACATTAATCAATCGTTGATGCACTTGCCAACGCCATGAAAGTCCATGGACTGTGTGAAATTTCACAATTTTGTTTGATATTCATTCAAATTCACACCGTACTCGTAGAGATGGCGTAAGAAACAATGAATCCCTTTGCGTAAGAAACAAACGCGATTTCGGCACTGCTTCATTTTGTGAGAAAAACAACTAAATTTAGTTCGATTTGAATAATAAAAATTTTCGATATAAACGAAACATATTCGAAATATTCTTGCTATAATTTTATGACAAACCGCCATAAGTAAACTACTCAAATTGCATGCTAGTTTTGCATTTCTGGCTTGAATTGGACATTCTTATTATTCAATTGCAATCAATTTAATTAACTTGTTTGAGCTATGCACACTGTAGGCAGGAATCGATGTAGATCATAAGCGAATTATTACTTCTGGGATGCGTTTTTCACTCTTGCATGTTTCGAATTCAATTGATCATGTAAATGTATGCTGAAAATTGTGCTGGTTTTATTTTCTCGTTGATTCGTTAGAATGCAATGGACTTTTATTTGAAAAATAAAACCCAAATTCAAACAACACACTGTTGCCAGGTTTCAGCAAGTGAATACTGTTCAACATTTGATTCTCACTCATTATGGCCAACTCTTTTCTGCAATCGAAATTTCATGACGAAAAATTATTTTCACTCCAACAAAAAATTAGCTTATTTTTGATCAAAAGATAGAGAAAATAGCTTTCTCAAGGAAAAGTGCCGATAAAATTGCGAAATTGACCAATTTACGATAGTTCAAAACGTAAAAGATATTTCACGTTATAATCAAGCAATTTAAATAGGAGAAAATTATAAAGCGATACATCACGCAACCGAAAGCTCACGCGACAACTAAAAGACAAGGAACCAAATATTATATTTCGAGCAGAAACATTTGAAACTACCTATTTGTGGATTTGGTGTAATGTTCTATTTTTTTGTGATCAAAGATTCAATGTGTGAGAATATCAATGAAAAAAGATCGTTTTTTTTACTGCTTTTAAGTTATTTATAATTGTGAATCATTAAAACTGATGGTTTTTGGTTAAACATTTTATATTAATTGTACATCTGCAAATATTCGGCCCTCGATCAATTATCGTATATTATGCACTGCCATTTTCACACACACACACACAAACTTAAGTAAGAAATTCTGTTTTACAAATTAAATATCATCATATCATTTAGTTGTTTGCGAAATTCCATCGCTACTTTAAATTAAATATGGATAATATCATAAATCGATTTGGCGAGAAAGAAGAAAATAGAATCACGCAAAATCAAGAATTGCAGGGGAATGAAGAGAAGTTGGTTCTGCTCATTACAATTCGTCTTTTCGATAGCAACGAAACCAGTTTTTTTTGCTGCGATCTCTCTCTCTCTCACGCATTGAACATGTCGAAGTGATTATTCTTTGCAAGCACGTAGATTGACTTTTTCTCGTGCGACTCGATCAACGAATACGGTTGTATGCAAGCACAACTATTGAGGTTCTTTTCAATATTGGTGTCTTGAGGCTACAGTCTTTTTATCGTTTCTTTTTTTTCAACAGTTTATGCGAATAAAATGCTGAAAAGGATCAAAGTCCATGCAAGTTTTGCATTCAACTGCATGCAAGAAAACCGAACGATCGTTTTGATCACATTCACATTCTTTGTAAATTTAACATGCGATTTGGTTACTATGCCGCACATTGATGGTCATGTGAGTTGCAGTCGAACGAACGAAACAAATAACGACTGAGGTAGAGCAAAAGAAAAAGAAAGCAAGAATGGTAGAGAAATAGTGAGAGAGAGAGAGAGAGAGAGAGAGAGAGAGAGAAATGGGGAGAGAGAAAGAGTGGAAGAGAGAGATAAAATACGACTGAAAAATTGATAAAAAGATTGAGGGCAACAGAGGGCAAGAGAAAGGGTGAGATAGAGCAAGAAATATCTAAAGCGAGTGAGCGTTAGACAGAGAAAAAAATATGACGACGACGGGTACTCACGATTCAGTGCAATGTAAAAGAAGTAATAAATCAGCTATATGCTAATGAATCTTTTACATAATTTTGATTCGATATCAGCTTGCAAACCATTATTTTGCTCCTTTATTCACTCATTTTCCAACGAAAAAAACATGTATCTACGGCATAACATAATTTAACTTTGACAGAAGGAACATTTTGTATACATCATGTAATTCATCTGATTCTGGTTGAAATGAAACATGCAGCATTAATTAAAGAATTTTCCATCACGCACTGCTTACTTTCGTTTATTTGTGAATATTTGCTTGTAAATTTTGTGCATTCAGTTTCTTGGATAAGATTCACAATTCTTAAGCAAAATAACCGAATTTAATTTCTACAGAAATCTTATCAATTCAAACACAAGCTAACGTCAACCAACTAACAACAATGAAATGTCAGTCTTTTATTGAATTTAAAAAACCAAAAGAACGTCAATGTCTCATCATCATCATAACTTATAATTAGCAATAAAAACAATGAAAACTTTTGTCTTCATAAACGTAAGGCAAATTGTAAGCAAAGCAAATTATAAGACACACATCACATATGAAGTTCTTGCTACGCTCATATTTATTGCAAAGCTACGATATTTTTGCTTGTGTATGTTAATCGATCATGTTCCTCATGCCTATGTTCTGTGTTCGATTCAAGAATATACATTATACACATACATAAAAATTTAGGTTAAGTGATAAGGTTAAAAGCATTGAATAACCGGCGGCCAGTTTTTTTTTTTCTTCTTCTTAAATTGAACAGTTTTGAATGAGTGCAAATAGTCAATACGATGTCTTATGATTCTCATGCAATTCAATACATCTGCATTCATATTTACAAATGTATTGTTTTAAATGACCTATAGCTAAAGCGATGGTCAGTCATTGTTAACTGCACAGATAGTTAAATTATAGTGTTGAAATATGCAATTTGACATATCAAAAAAAGAACAACATAATTTGTCAATTTTTTTTTTTTTTTTTTTTTTGAATTTCACAACATTGATTCAGCTGTTCTTAAATATGCAACACATTTCCTGTCAATTTCGTTTTGAATTGAAAGTTAATATAAATATTTTAACTTCTTTATAAATTCCTATTCGCGGTAAAATTTGAAACCAACCAAATTAAAAGATGATAAACAATTGACGAATATGGATAAGTGTAATAGTCGATGAATAAATAATTCAAATAAATATTCATAAATTACACATTAATCTCAAGTTTTTAATTTATTATAAATTTAATTGACAAATATTGATTTAAACTGTAATATGATGAACGTAAATATGACAGACTTTTTTTTATTAAAGGAGAATTGCACAGTAATATTATCAAGGAAAAAAATAAATAAAATATTAATATTAATTATGAAGATAGCCCAAACAGTTGGAAAACTGTCATAAACTCATATTTTGCTTGTTGTAAACCATATTTTTGGTCAACCAGTTGAAACCGCAGTATAAATTTCAAGTCTTCCATTTTCGAAATGTACTCATTCCCATAAATAAACATTTCAATGTAATCAATCAAGTGGATATCATATAAAATGCACAATTGACAAATCGTCAATTCAATCGAAATGGGAATGGATTCTGTCCTACAATGCCTGTGGGGTCAATCTATTCACCATTTTTTTTACATATCAAAAAACTTTTCATTAATCAAATAAATATTCTCCATTAAATGATTTTTCTTCCATTAAATTCAAAAAGATTTTTGAGTTAAGTTATGACCCTCACTTAAATAAATGACAATTACAAAGTTTTCTAAAGAAAGAAAAATTAATTTCTCAAAAATCGTACTCGAGTCATTGACCAACCTCCCCCCCCCCCCTCCCTTATTTTTGCTAATAGTACTCACAAATTTCCTCTTTCATGTCGATTTCCAACTGCGTTAAAATTGAATCGTTTGCCATTTTATAAAATTTGATTTTACCGTTTACTTAATTTGGGCCAAATATAAATAGCATTATCTCACTCGAGAGAAGAACCTAATTGCACGCATGACAATAATCAAAGTAAACGATCGCCGCATGATGGAAAACAGCGAAAATAATTGAGTTGGCAATCATATAAATCGTATCATTCATAAAGTTGTTTTATTTTTTCTGTGTTGGATGTTTATTTTGTGACTGTACGTGTAAATTCGATGGATTTATGAGTAGAAACAAATAATAACTGTAGACGGAGACGAAAAAAATTGTCTTGTAAGTGAAATCCTATCAAAAATCAAAACATATGCGCAATTCAATGTAATTGTTTGTCTCCTGCGGAATTTCGTTTAGTCATCATCATTGACCCATGATTTTGCGTGCAAATATTCCATTTTCATTTGACCAACAATTCATTAATTGAGATTTGACTAGTTGAAATTGTAAAACTTTCACATTAACTATAGTTCCAAGCATTTCTAACGTGTGAATTTTCGTTCACGAAACAAATGCCATTTTATAATTAGAACCTGGAAATATAATGTAGTTCAATTTGTGTGTTAAAATTTCTTTTTCACTTCACACTACACCTTGTAAACTCGGTCAAATAGTATTTAATTCGGTTGTAAACTAGTTTCATATGCCGTTTAGCAATGAATTCAACAATGTAAATTCATGATTGTGGTTTTAAATCGAAATATAATCAAATTGATTGATGATCCATGATTGATGCCTAATGACATTGTTCAAACGTTAAAAATTCATAATGATTTTAAGACATTAAATGCTACCCAACTGATCAATTCATACAACAAATTCTATGCATTGCTTGCTCAATCACTGCTGAAATGAATGTGCCTATTCTCAACGGTAATTTCGAATTACGATAATTGGAAAATCGCAGATTTATGACTGTTGATGTTCAGCGATATTTTGTTTTCTGTTTTAAAATCGTATTCTTTTAGTTGTTTTGGTCAGTGGTGAACACTCAATGAATATGAAATATCATGATTACATTGCATAAATTTTACAGACATACACACGCTTGACTCTAACTTAATTTTGCGAGAAGACAACAAAATCACGTGAAAACTACTTTGTAGATGGGTAAACAGTTTTTTTTTTCTGTAATACACATAAAATCACGGTGTCAAAAATCACTGCGAAACATGAATAATATGTGTTTTTGGTTTATTTCTCTCTACTTGGTTCTTGAGTCACTTGATCTACGTGGAAAAAATATTCAAAAATGCAATCTTAAAAATATTATATATTTTTTTTTTACTTCGTCGCAATACTCGTTATGCCTGGAAGCTTCATTTTCATTGGCATTGTTAACATGCACAAACAAAATTGAAAGAAAAAAATGGAGGAAAAAGAATCGAAACAAACATTTTTGATTGAAATACTTTTTGATAGGATTAATATAATAATCCAAATTTAGGGCTCATTGTTACAAATTACAGTCAATATCGTGCTGACGCAATGCATTGATATTGTGAGAAAATTTTCAATAAAATTTAAGAAATTTTCGACAAAACTTACGAAATTCGAGAATATATCCTTAAAAGTGAAAAAAAAAATAATTATGCTGCTTTCACTTGGACAATTTATCCAGTCACTAATTTTTCGCCAACGTTCCACGTTGACCATTTTTTCTTTTTTTTTTTCAAAAAAGATTTCGATGCATTCGCGGGCGTCAAGTGAACTCTGCCTCTTTCCGTATAATAAAGTAATAAAACCAGTTTTCAGCGTCCAACTACTAATGTCGATCTTTTCATGCACGACGAAAGAAATTCGAGAGCACTCACACTCATCAGCAACAACAAAAACGAAGCATAAACAAATATGTCGAAATCTCTTTCGCGTGCTGTGAAACTGAATTCAATTTTTCATTTTTGGGCCGCGTTTTTTGATGAAATCTGTGGATTGCACAATATATCAGATTGACTTACGTTCACAGAAAGCTAAATACAACAAAGATAAAATACTTTCATTTTATATTTCATGTTCCATTGTGAGTGACGAATGAAAATGAACATAGCAAATAATTCTAACTAAAAAAAATAAAAAAAGAGATCAACATTTTGTTAGATTCGGCGGGCATCGCATTCATTCGACCATAAACGAATTGTCGGAAATCTTCATTGTGTGAAATGCCGTCATGAATACAAAGAATAAGCAGAGGAAGTTGACTGAATTACAAATAAAGAATAAAGAAAAAAATAAACATAATTGGTAGGGACGACACTTCTGACCTGCTTGAGTTGCAGCGATATTTTTTTTCTCGTTGTTATTCCTATAAGCCGGAAAAGTGTCTTTGTTTAACTAAAAGAGAAAAAAAAACACTATTGCGCATTATTCGGAAATGCATACGAATCACGTGTATGTGTGTATTTGTGTCGACGCAACAAAAGATGTGAAAATGCTCTTGTTTGTGCGTATCATCGAAATAGCGATAGAAATCGTACATTTTTGGTGCGTCAATAAATACAACAACAAGAATATATTGCAATAGGCTTTATCGAATCCATAACAACGCATTTCATTTGCAAAATTGGTGTTGAATGTAAATGTCCTTTCATAACCCCATGTTGCTGTAAACTACATTCGTTTTATTTCTCTCGGAATCGTCACTCAAAATACGCCGTTGATTTCGGATGAATTCTCCGTGTGATTGAGTTTTGCAGTTTCTATCCGTGAATTTATCAGCTGTTTATTATTTACCTCATGGAACTTGGTTTCCAATGACAACGTAGATTAAAATGTGTTGCGTTCGGTTGATATGCACAACAAAAGTGGAACATTTACGTATTAGAATAATCGCACACAAATTTTCTGTATTGTGGCTTCCTCTATTATTTCCTACTTAAATTCTTAAGAACAACGAAATTACATGAACGCTCATTATACATTATATGGCAGAATTTTTGTTTTTGTTTATGATTTTTCTTTGCGTTTTTTGTATTTCTTTTGTTTTTTTTTTTGTTGTTGTTGTTTTGACCAAACAATAATTGCGTTCTTTTGACGACGAATTCTTTTCCATTGCGAAATACAAATCGCTAATTTCCCCGTTTCCAAAAACGAGCATGGAACAAAAAAAAAAGCTATAATGATTGGCGTGAAGTAGTTGTGTGGCTATATATCTATGAGAGTAGCAATTATTTTGAATTTTTTTATCGTCTGGTGAGTAATCAAAATAAAAAACTTAGGTCTGATTTCAGCTATTAATTATCATGAATTTTATTCTCATTCTCCTTTTTTTCATCTCATTCCAAATAACTGTTGTCATCTCTTTTTGCATGATGACCGTTTTTATTCATCGAATAACGATTAGCTCACGTATATCTCCAAATGTGATTTTGTGCCTACGTTCATTTTAGATTTGGAAACGAATAGTATTCCAGCATTTTTGTTGTAATTGAAAACGTGTCTTTTGGGAATGCATTCATGGTTTTGGCTTCGGCTTCGGCTTAGGTTTGTCTTGGTAAATGCAATTGAATTTACGGATTTACACAGACGAATACACAGATACAGTCTAATTCACATGTACACAGATCGAATGTATGGCGTACGTGAGAAAGATATTCTAAAGTTCATCGTATATATTCATGTTCGTAACAAAATAAAAAAAAGGTCTATTGAACATACATTTGTTTATACGGTCGAGTTTGTGCGTGTAGTTGACAACATGTACGTACATGTTCATTTCATACACAGTATACGTATACGTATACAACGATATTTGTATGCGATGCATTCACATTGAGTTCATAATTAATGCGTAGATGTGGATGTATTGGTGTAATTTGTACCAACAAACCAACATACGATTGATGCGAAGCAAGCAACAGCAGCAGCAGCACCAACAACAACAGTAACAGCAACGTCGACGAAAACCAACTTTAATAACTATAAAGCGGCAGCAATACACGAGAATTTTTTTTTTGTGTCTTTTTGCTTCTCTGGCAGCTCAAAAACGAAGCGAGCGAACGAACAAAGCGTCGTTCGGTCAAAATCAGAGAGAGGGGAGCCTTGCAAACAGTTTCATTACATGTTTTATGGTAGTAACGTATCGGAGTAAATCGAATACAGTACACATTTACTTCGATTTGACGAAAAAAAATTTTTACGCGCGCACAGCGTATCTACTAACCAAAATTAACAATTTTCGAATCAAGATTTTTCCAATTTTTTTCCAAATTGTGTTCATTTAAGTGTCATTTCGTGCATTTTTCAATACAAATTAGTTTTTTTTATCTCGCAACATCATTAGTTTTGAAGTGTTTCATTGCCAACGGGACAAAGCAAATTGTAGACAAATAGCTTCATGTCTGAAGAACAAAAAAAAGGTGTGAAAGAAAACAACAAACGTCACTTTTTTCGTTAAAATCATCGTTTTTTTTTTGGCAGCCGCATTGAAAACTCAAAAATTTGGGAATATTTTTTCAGCTGAAGTGTTCAGTGTTTGTTGTTGGTTTTTTCTTGGTGTAAAATTCCCCGCGGACATTTCATTTGCCGGTTTGACAATTGTCTTCACCGAAACAAACTGTACCAAATCTACATCATGAATTGATTTGATTGACGAAATTTTGTCAAAAGAAAAAAACAAACAAGTTTTGTAGCAGCAGAATAACGTCATTTTATTTCAACTGTATGATAGTGAGAATCAAACATGTATAAGTTACTTGGTGGTCTGAAGGACTATTTTAAATTACAAGAAGTGACAAATGATAATGCTGTTTTTCGGTTGCATAATCTATTCACAACAGTATTATTGCTCGGTTGTAGTTTAATCATAACAGCCACTCAATATGTGGGCCAACCGATTTCATGCATTGTTAACGGTATTCCAACCCATGTGGTAAGTTATTTGAAGTTATTAAAACCATTTTCATGAAAAAGAACCAATATGGTTTTCCATTTTGTGTCTTTTTCAAAACCAGCATTTATAAATTACGATAAGATTTAGTCGATGATATCCTTTGTTTTGTGAATTGAATTTAAATTATTTACCATTATTAGGTCAACACATTTTGCTGGATATCGAGTACGTTCACAATGCCTGATGCATTCCAACGTCACGTAAGTTTCCCTTTTACACATATTTTCATTTTATTCTTAATTTAATATTTTTTGTTGAAAATCTAAATGAATGAAATCACACATCATTCAATTAAATTTGCATGTTTCGAAAGACCTAATATTTCTAGCGGAACAAAGTTGATAAAATGTGTAATTTGCTGTATTGTTCGAGCAACTGACACGTATTTTATGCAATGCACTTTGTAAACGATCAAAATCAGAATAAATTCAGTCACTGTAAGTTAATTCAATGCAATTGTTTATTGAATTAAAATCACACAATGATTCCCGCGTGCGTAGTTGTTGTCAATGGACCGAATTCCGGCACGAACATTGATTGCGCATTTGCAAATGCAAACTAAATAACTACGTCGTCACACTTTTATTTCTATTTAAAAAGTGTCGTTGAACTCTTGTCTCACAATGCAAACCGATATATGGATTTCACGTTGAAAGTGCTGAAATCGGAACGCATTTACTGAATTTATCGTCGTGGAAACGGAGTCCGTGCTTCAAGGCGCACCAAATGAGACACGATGCGTAATATGTAAATAATGGGATGTAATTTTCGGTAAATCTTTGTCACAGTGAATAGTTTTCACTACTCAGTAACGACTCTGTCAAACCATTTTCGTCACAATAATGATGTAATCAATTACAACGTGCTCGACATATACATTGCTTTAGAACAATTGTTATTATTAGAAGCAAATCATTTTGGAACTGTTCTTATTGTTTTTTTTTTTCTTTTGAGTGAAAAACTAAGTTTTTGATTTGCATTTGCTTTGTAAAACTTCATTCACTCATTCTTGAGGTTCTTTCATTTTTTTTCTGCTTTCTCTGTTGTTCTAAATTATCACGTACAACATAACATTTTAGAAAACAAGACACAAGTGAACTAAGCACAAAACCTGTTTTTCGTAGCATGAGTTAGAATAAGAACGATAGTTTGTGTATGGAGAATCATACATTGATACTATTGCTTACGTGCACGATTCAACATTTTACACAAAGCACGTTTTAAATTCCATGATGAATAGTTCAACAAGTAACCTGAAACATTTTAACATTTTACGGATTTGTAGTCCTTTTATCGCCGGATTTTACTTACCAAAATGCAGTCATTTTTATCTAGCCATATCAATTAGCCATGGATAGATAGATGAATGGGTGGGCTTAAGTTCTTTTGAAAAAAAAAAAGAAAGAAATTGTAGAAAAAATGCGATTCAATGGGAAATTGAACGAAGATTATTCAAGATGCGCTTCTGGTATTTCTCATATTGCGACACTAAAGAACATAATTTAAAAATGCACTTGAATCGTTATCAATGAGAGATATGTATGCTTTTAGATGCGTCATGTTTTATGCATTTTTAAGTAGATTCGAGTTTCTCATAAAATTACCAAAACAAATTCTCATAATTGTGACAACATTTATGATTATTGACGTTGCTGTCTGGTTTGGCTGTTTAATTTTTTACACTCAAAATATCCATGGAGAACGACCTCATAAAATTTCATTACAATCGTCTTATGACTGAAATAAAAACATATATTTGTCTCAGTAATTACGGGAAAATTGAGTCAAATTCAAAGAAAAACCATCAACATCGCAAGACAATTTGTCATTTTTTTCTCGTTTCAATTTGAATAACGCTTGGCATGCAATTTGTGATGCCATTTACAAGCTGCGCAACATGTATTCATGAATTTCGAGGTATTGTTTGAAGAAATGGCAAAACAATGCAAAAAGAATGATCAAACCAATTGAACCTTTGCAGTAACAATGGATGGACCTTTTGTCACAGTGCAAGCTACTTAAATATATAATATTATATTGCAGTATTGGTTACAAGGTCAATTCACTTTGATGGTGTTCATTTCCAAACAAATTAAATTGAAACCGACATTCAAGCAATAATATTCCAGATTTTTATCTATTTGTACTTGTTGCAAATTGGAAATCAAATTATCGAGTTATTGGAAGGAAATGGTGTCAAACAGCCAACAATATTATATTTTCACTTTTAAACGATTTTACAAAAGTTCGAAAGCAACAGACCGAACTCGATACTCACAATAAACTTGAATTTTCACGCTTCATTTAGCAAGAATGCTTGAATTTAACCAAAACTACTAATGAATTGTTATCCAAATATTAACTACTTCATACGTTTGTACTAATCGCTTTTTAATGAAACCAAAAAAAGACATAATGCTTTTGTTTTGGGTAAATATATTGTGCTAATTTTCACCATACATTGACATTTAAAAACGTCGAAGATTACACAGAAAAGCAAACAAATTTGGATAATTATTTGGGAGAATTTTTTTTAGCATAATTCAAGTTGAATCATTGAACAATGAAACAGATCAACCATTGAAATGTTAATTTTAGTCAATTTTTTGTGCAATTTAGTGACGCTAAAGCTGAAACATCCAAATCAAATTTTTTAAATCACTTCAATTTACTAGACAATTTCAAATAATTTCAATAAATGAATAACACAAATTCCCGACATTATAGATATTTTACTCAGTTGAGTCAATTTATTCAATTTAACTGATTCATGGCTGAAATCGTTCATCGAGTAACATAAATGTTATTCTCTCATTTTGAATTGAGATCAACTGATCGTTGAACAAATCAATTCACGTGAATGCATGCACACATTTCATTGGGTTCACTGGTTGATCTCCAGTGAATGCTCAAAAACCGGTTGAAAAGTTCAAAACTGTCAGTAGCTGAGAAAAGAAATGAAAAAAAAAAAACTTTTCGCTGTATCTGAGCATTAAATGTTTATATTGGTTCACAAGTAAGAGCGTTGAGTAAACTGAAATTAAAATGCAATTTCAAAAAAGCCTTGAATGCATCAACTCGAATAAAAACAACAACGAATGCAATTCGTTCTGAATTCATGCAAAATTTTTTAGACAGACAGACAGAGGGGGAGAGGGAGAGAGAGAGAGAGAGAGAGAGAGAGAGAGAGAGAGAGAGAGAGAGAGAGAGAGAGAGAGAGAGAGAGAGAGAGAGGGAGAAATTGCTCAATATAAATTGATTGATAAAGTACTTGTGCAATTCCATTCATGACGACTGAATAAAAAAAGTGTGCGTGGTTTTTGCTAAAATCGTTATGCTTATCTTAATTGTATGAAAAGAGGAAAAAGTTGATGCTTTTTTCGCTAATTTCCAAGTACGAGGAAAAAATGTTGAATTTTCAAAACATTGTTCAACGTGTAATTAAATGATACTAAATCAAAAGCGCGAATGGAAAAAAAGTCTCATAAAGCAAATGATATGTTTTCTCTTTTTTTTTGGAATATTCTGTTGGTTGCCGCTGGCGAATAAATAATTTTTTTTTTCTTTCATGTTTAATGTTTCTTTTTATTTTTTGTGTCATTGCAGTTGAAAGTTGGCGTGTCTGTGGTTCAACCGGGTATTTCGAACGACTTTAATGACGAAGATGCGAAAAAATATTACACATATTATCAATGGGTGTGTTTTGTGCTATTCTTCCAGGTAAGCATTTTAATTTCATCATTTTTGGGTATAATTTCAAAGAAAAAAAGCAATAAGTTAGAAAGGTATCACTTTCGAAAAACATTTGAAGAACATTTAACGCGTAAACGATTCCGAAAATAAAAGAAATGATCATCTGCCTATGTTTACGAAGTCAAGGTTTTACATAAACTTCATGTTACTTTGAGATATTTCAATTCAAGGAAAATGAATCTAGTGTCTATTTTCGATGAAAATTAGATTTAATTATGTGATCGCATTAAAATACGGAGTACACACATTGTTGACAAATGTGATCAATCTCATCAAGTTTGCATATTTTCATGCAAACATAGACTAAGCAACCTAGATTTCTTGATGATATTCACTAAGACGCCCTATATACATGGCTCGTGGCCACAGCAGTAAATAAACAATGATCACATTACATTATGCGCATTACATTGCATTACATATTTGCGAGTCAAAGTCTAAACCCAAGCCCAGTGAAATATAATACATAGCAAGAGAGATGAAAAGACGGAGAAAAAGAGAAACAACGGGAAAAATGAAAATATGGAAGCAGCTGTTGGCGTTGTTGATTCACGTGAGAGTATGGCACAAAATTGTGGCATCAAAATGGCAAGTGAATGCGAATGTGAATGTGAATATACGATAGAAATTTGATGCATGTTGCCTTATTATTATTTTCCATGAATGGTTGATTGGAGATGAAGCCCAACTAACAACAAGGAACACTTTCGATTGTTTCAATCACTCTCAGTCTTCTACATTTTCTGCCTTCTTCTTGAGCACGCACAAAGTGACTGAGATATGGGTTCCATGTGCCATTTAAAAAGGGAAAATGCATCACGTAATTTAATATTTTTACAATAATTTGTAGAGATATTTTTACATGTAATCTACAATATTTACAGTATGCACCGGCTTTTTTCTCTGTTGCTTTTGTGACTACTCTTACGCATGAATATGATAATAACCAGGCGGTTCAATAGTTTATCATCACTTTTTTTCCACGGAATAACAAAGAATTTACTAGAGCCCACATACACAAAATAATTAAAATACTTCAAGTTGTTCACTTGCTAGTGCAATAAACACATAAAGCGATACTCACTCTATATCGTACTATTTCGTATGTCATATTTCGTATCGCGTATCGCGTATCTCGTAGCAAGCGTCTCATACTTAATACTACAATCTTTCGTTTTTCTTTATAACTTTCTTTTTCACTTAAAAATGATAAAGTGCATCTGAGCAAGTCATAAAATATGTTGCGTATTCAATTTGCTCATTGTGATTTAACAAAGACTCATAATGCAATATACCTGTTTTTTTTTTTGCTTTTTTGCTTTAGCACTTGAGCTACTTGAATGTTCAAAGTGTATATTTTATGTGTGCAAATTGCGACCCGTAAACTAGCCAATGAATCATAATCGTAATTCCACTGGTCGCATATTCAATGCAAATGAATAAAGAATGAAGAATGAAAAAAAACGTGTCATTTTCGTTGAACTGTGTCTAATGACAAATTATAAATCGTGCATACAAATTATTCGCATTTCCTTAGTAAATAGTAATCAAATCCATTTGGAATTTTACATTGTTTCATTGTTCTATAAAAGCCAATAGCTTTGTCGTGATTAAAGCATAAATTACCAAACATTTTAAATGGTTTTGAATCGGCAACGTGAATAAAAACGCACCTCACTATTTTACTTGGTAAAACTAAATTATGCGAAGGTGATTTGAAACACGATCCTAAACTAAACCAGCCAGCTATAGATGGCAAAAAATCAATCTAATTTTGGATAAAATTGAAACTCTCGTGTGATCCAATTAAAACAGGTTATATGCTTTAATTTGGAACGCAATCCAGTCAATGCAATGCAATGCTAATATACTAATTGAGATTTTCAGCTTATTAAGCGCTATTATGTAATCGTGCCACCTGTTTAAATGCATTGAACGTCCACTCATGACATAGCTATTTACTGTAATTTTAGATGCAAACACTTGATTTACAGTTGATGACGTTCGATGTCAGTGGTGGGCGTTAACTTCAACCCGTATTTCTCCTTCAATACTTCTCATGATTTTCTATTTACTTTTTTCTATTTTTTTAAAATATTTTTCGAATTTTTTCTTTGTTACAGGCAATTGCATGTTATACACCGAAATTTCTCTGGGATGCATTCGAAGGTGGACTACTTCGAACGCTTGTGATGGGATTGAATCTCGGTATTTGTCGTGATGAAGAGAAACAAATGAAAAAAGGTGTCATCCTCAACTACTTTTCCAGTCACTTAAAGGTAAACGTTCTTTCAATGTTTTTTTGTTATCGAATTTTGAACAAGAATACTTGATATGAAATAAAGCAAACACAAAAACTCATGAAAAAAAAACTCAAGAAGTTTCAAAAGTGTGAGAAAACGAGAATGAAAAACGACAAGAATCAAATAAATTCAACCACACGAACCACAACAAAAAAGCGTTAAATTCAAGTCGAGTGGCATATTTTGCATGCGGTTAATCGGTTATATCATAAATTCAAATTCTCAATTGCCTGGTTTCTGTGTCGTCGATGGCAGGTAGACAAATGCAGATTATCAAGCACGCAAAATGCAATCGTGTAAAAAAAAAGATCGTGTACTGACTTTAGACTCGATAAATTTGTATTCAGAAAACGAAAAAAAAAATGGATTCGCATTGAAGTAGTTGCTAGAACATAAATCAATTAGACACTAAGCTGTTTGACAGCTACCAACAGCGAGATCTATACAAATGCCCGGACTTTTTTGAAAAAGATTTTTTCTTGTTCATAGATTCAAAATTTTAAATCAATTTATATTTCAAAGCAATTCGACCTTGTTTCTTCGGCAATTGAAAATACCTTGAATTTTACAATAATTAACAAAACAAAAGTAAAACGAATTAATAAAATTGAAAAAAAAAAAACATTTTCTCATTTATTAACGGGATTTTTTTAATTCGCCTACAAATCGAAACAATTGTTGACGATATGTCAATGACATTGTTGCGGTTAATGAGGACTATTCCACTATTGTGGTTAATAATTAAATATTAGGTAACGACAATTTAAAGGGACTTCAATGAGAAAAAAGAAAAGGAATTGAAAAGAATTAAACATATTAATGATTCATTTGAGTGTGTACACTTTATGCTGTCTAATTGCACTGTGACCGCCTGAATAGGCGCTTGAAACTGCAAAACCGGTTCATAAATATAAATTTAAAAGCATTTGCGTTACAAGTTAAGAAATTTATGCTTGATTTGATCACGACCACTTTCAATTACATTTTTACAAGTATTACTCAAACTTAATCGATGACAACCAGTTCCATTTTTATCGATCGCTGATCAAATCTAATCGAAGAAATTGTCACTAAATTAATGATTGCTGTAATAACAGTATATTGGACGTTGATTGATTTTAAAAGCAACAATTAAAATAAATTAACATATAAATATTTGTAAATATTGACGACAATCACATTGTAACATTTTGATTATTTTATCGATTTCTATTTATTTTTTAATAGCGTCACAAATTGTATGTTTTTCGTTATTTTGGATGCGAACTATTGTGCCTAATTAATATCATTTTACAAATGTGGGTGATGGATCGATTCTTCGATGGTGAATTTTTGTCGTATGGCTGGCGTGTGATGAACCTAGCTGATACACCACAAGAGCAAAGATATGATCCAATGGTAAGTGGAAACAAAATATTAAGATAAATTGACATTGTCAAAATGAAGAATGAACAATTAATAAACGATATTCTCTTTTTTTATATTCTGTTTTATATTCTCAATAGGTGTATGTCTTCCCGCGCATCACAAAGTGTATTTTCCACAAATATGGTGCTTCTGGTTCAATACAAAAGCATGACTCGCTCTGTGTACTACCTCTGAATATCGTCAATGAAAAGACGTACATATTTATTTGGTTCTGGTACTTCATTTTGCTATTTCTGTTGATCGGACTATTTGTCTATCGGTGAGTGATGAACATTTCCTAAAAATGGAATGTTCTTTGATCTATATGATTTAAAAAAAAAAATGAACTAACACTTTTTTTTTCTCGATTTTTTTTTTCAATTTACAGAATTTTGATAATTTCAATGGTTAGTGTTCGTGCAAAAATCTTGACTACCACAAACCGAATGATACCTAGTGATGTGGCGCGAAAACTTTCACAAAAACTTGATATCGGTGATTGGTGGCTTATGTATATGCTCGGTCAAAATTTGGATCCAATAATCTTCAGAGATGTGGCGAACCAACTGCTTGAACGACTGGAAATGCGCAATAGTCATCAAAGCGACGATAAACATTAGAAAATTCACATAGGAACAAAAAATCAAAAAAAATAAATTCATGAATAAATTCACATTGCAACATCATGACCAATAAAGGAGACGAATCATCATCATATTTAGTATCAACATATCTATAACAACAAGAAAAAAAGACCATTTAGAATGAGACTGTAATTAAGTTTTATTTTCCAAGTTTTTTTAATGAAGTAATACAATCGTTCCAATCGCAATTATTCGATATCAAGACGACGAGCTATGGATGCAATACAAGGAATTTTCCAATTCACATCGTGCCAAATCCACAAGCCTTTTTTTTTAGAATAAGCACCGGCGATAACTTTTTTCGGAACGTTTTAGTGTTCGAACATTTTACATATATAGATACACCATCACATTTCTCGGCTCTTTTAAATACTCAAATTTTTTAGATCTGATACACAATCACATTTTTTTAAATCTTGAAAATTATTTCCATCTTTCCTTTTAATTAATCTCACAGAATACGTATCACAAATTTTATACAGTTTTAAAGTTTTCTTTTGAAATGATTCTGTGATTACCGATGTGGAGCGAAGTTTTTGAATGAAAAATTGGTAAAATATGAAGCAAACTAGCACATTAAACAAGTATTTGATAAATGTGCGCAATGTATTGTATTTATTTATGGAAATCAGCAAAAAATAATTTTTTTAGATTGATTTTTCGCCAAAATTTAAACTATTTTTGAATAGCTCGTAACATTCAAATTAACACAATACATACATGGAACGAACAAAACGATCATTTAGAACAGTAATATTATCTATTTTAATTTAAGAAATTTAAGAAATTTAAGAGAATGCACTTTTTTCAAACTAATACAAATAAACGATTTCAGAGAACGAAAACCGAACGAAGTCGATAAATTTTTGCATGGCTCACGCATTCATGGAAAAAGAGAATATAAATTGAAAAACAATTTATAATTTTAGTTATAGCATTTATTTATAAGCAGCATAAATTGTGAACTCTATTGCTCAAAAAGTTCACAAATTGCAAATTAAAAAATATCAAAATCGAAATATCAAATCATTGCTATTTTTTTAAATAAAACGATTTTAAAAACGATTATTGGGAATTTGAAACAGACTGACTTCTTTATTTTCTTTTTTAAACAAGACACTTCTGGATTGAATACGTTTTCATTTCAAATAATTCATCTATATCACATTTCGGATTCTTTTTCTCATTTCCCTTCAAAGAATTCATTCACTACAACATTCGAATAGAGATGATTTCCCATTGTCGGATTGAATTTCCGACAATTATTATTCAAATTCTCTTTCAGATGATTTTTCTTGAAAAACCTTTCATTGCAACGCCATCTGTATGTCATATTCCTAAAAATATCTCAATTTGAGAACAGTTTTATGTCACTCAATTGCTTTTTAAGTAACGAACCTTTGGAAAAAAAAACATGAAATCAAACCTCAATGTACTAACGGTTAATTGAATTCATTTTAGAATATAAATTGAATAGATATCTACATGTATTTTGTTTGTAATGAAGGGTTTTAAAAAGTGAGTGCAACGCCATCAACGATTTTTTGAATGAAGTCATTCAACTCATTGAATTCAATTTTCAGCATTGATTTGTATTATTATTGTAGTTAAACAAATTTCACTTTTGTTTAATCTTTATCACAAACTAAATTGATGAAATTGAAATGAAAATGAATCTCATGAAATTGTTCAAATAATTGTTTTTTGGCATTTTATAATGTGAAATTTATTCATTTCACTTTTGTACATAGTTTATCTAGAAATCAGTATGAATCATTCGAAAAAAAATTATAAAAAAAGGTAAAATTTAGTTCATACTGCATGGAGTTCATTTTTATGCATATCTAGTACAGCTCTATCGTTAAAAATAAGGGAGAGTGGGGCTAAACTGGACGCGTTTTGGTATTCATTTAGAAAAAATCGAAAGAATGCACATAAACTCAATTTTTATATACCATTTTAAAGGTATTCCATTCAGCTATCATTCCCCATCGTCGGTTTGGAAATTTTCTTTATTTTTTTTTAGTTATGTCGTATCGTATGAGAACATGCAAAAATTGAAAATCAAAAATTGGTGGGGCTAAACCGAACATACCATGGGGCTAAACCGGACAGGATTAATTTTTCATTTTTCACAACTCTTATATCACAAATATGATTTTTTTAAACGTGCGTAAATTGAAAATAGAGTCTTTATTAATATTTTTGTTTGTTTTTAGAAGAAAAACTTATGTTCTATAGAATTTTAATTGAAAATTGAAATGATTGAATGAGAAATTTGGAAAAATGAATAACAAAATAATGTCAAAAAAATTTAATCCTCTTCGGAATCAACTTCTTCGTTGGATAAACAGTTTGGGCACGTGAAAATGTGGTCGCTGGTTCGAACACAGTAGGTATGTGCTTTGTGTATGCATTCAATACAAATTTTGAATCGTTCGACTTTCAACATTCCC
>JAQOWM010000320.1:0-28709 GCA_029041755.1 Resseliella maxima
TTCAACGCCTCTTGCAAAACATCAACTGGGATCTCTCTAAATGAATGCCAGCTGGTGGGGGGAAAATTACAAGACGACTTAGCCGATATTCTAATGCGGTTCAGAACGAAGAAGGTGGCACTAACTGCAGATGTCAAGCAAATGTACTGCCGTGTGTTAGTCCACGATGACCATAAAAAATATCAGAAAATACTTTGGAGAAAGAGTCCACAAGACCCAGTGCAAACGTATACATTAAATGTCGTAGTATACGGTCAAGCAAGCGCACCTCATCTGGCTGTACGAGCACTACAACAATGTGCAACAGACCATGAAACAGAGTTTCCACTGGGAGCACGACATATAATGAACAATTTCTATGTTGATGACTTTGCATCAGGTACTGATTCTCCAGAGGAAGCAATCATATTACACCACCAAACTAAGGCACTTTTGAGCAGAGGAGAATTTGAACTGACTAAATGGTGTTCAAATCATCAAGCCGTAAATCAGGTAATGAATACAACACCTAAACCAGTTGAATTCTCTCTTACAGAGCAAAAGTCAATATTCGGTTTAACATGGCAACCAATAACCGATGAACTCGTGTTCAAAGAATGCCAAATCAACTATCAAAAGAAAATAACCAAAAGGAGAATGCTTTCTCAAATTGGAAGGCTGTACGATCCAAATGGCTGCATTGGACCAATCATTATCAAGGGAAAAATTCTTGTGCAAACATTATGGAAATTGGAAATGGATTGGGACGAAGAAGTGCCACCAGAAACAGTTGAAAGGTGGAACGATTTCCTAGAAGCACTAGAAGAATTACATCTCATCAGAATTCAAAGATGGTTGGGCACCAAAACTGACTGGCAGACAGAAATCCACGGATTCAGCGATGCTAGTGAAACAGCATATGCAGCTGCAATTTATGCACGCACAACCACATTCAACAACCAGATTCACATTAACCTAATACAAGGAAAAACCAAGGTAGCCCCAATTAAAAAGGTTACAATACCTCGATTAGAATTGTGTGGAGCTCACCTGTTGATCAAATTGATCAAACGCACTATTCTTTCGGTACAGATAAATGTAAAAAACATCTACCTTTGGACGGATTCTCAAATTACATTGCATTGGATTAACAAATCCCCAAGCAGCTTAAAAACATTTGTAGCCAATCGTGTGGCACACATTCAACATGAATCCAATGCTCTTAAAGCAAGATGGAATTGGACACCGGGGCCTGACAACCCAGCTGACATTGCCTCCCGTGGTGCAACCGCCAAACAACTTCGGACAAACACCCTATGGTGGAACGGCCCAAATTGGCTAAAACAGTCGGAAGAACATTGGCCAACTCAGCAACAGGTATCCAAGGACTCCATTCAAGCTGCCAAGATGGAAGAAAAACTCATTCATCTAACCACAACAAATGAGTCAATGGAGCTAATAAGGGGACCATGGTTCAAATCCTCCATACAAAGTAATGCAGTTCCACTCACCAAAGCATATGGCAATTTTCAGAAGCTCCTCCGAGTCACGGCAACACTGAAACGAGCCATTCACAATCTCAAGGCAGGCATACGAAAAAACAATATTGAACCAAATTACGAGCCACTTTCAGCACAAGAGCTGGAAGACGCCAAATTAACTCTTTGCCAACTAGAACAAAACAAAATCTTCAAGAAAGAAATCAACGAGCGAAGAGAACAACTAAATTACCAACCAGTTGTTGGTCAAGATAGATCCATGTGGTACGACAAACGATCAAATCTTCTCAGGTTATTCGGGCGAGTGATATCTCCAAATTTATCATTTGATGAGCAATTTCCTATTATACTATCACCGAAAGGAGATTTGGCCAAATTGCTCATGCTCGACGCTCACCACAAAACACTGCATGGCGGCGTGCAACAAATGCTCCAGCTATTACGACAACAATTTTGGATTTTTCATGGAAGACGCATAGCAACTACAATAGTCCATGCATGCGTCAATTGTTTCAAATACCGGATGAAGACGGCTGAGCAAGCAATGGCCACATTGCCGGCCTCTCGAACAACACCTGCACGACCATTCATCAAATGCGGCGTCGACTATTTTGGGCCAATCGGCCTCGCATCAAGAACAGGCAGGGGAGCAACAATCACCAAAGCATATGGTTGCATTTTTGTATGTTTTGCTACTCGTGCCATTCACTTAGAACTCGTGAGCGATGCCTCATCAACCCAGTTTCTGATGGCATTAAGGCGAATCATCGCCCGACGAGGCAAAATTGCTGAACTTTGGTCTGACAATGGCACAAATTTTGTTGGAGCAAACAGTTTACTAACAAAAATCTACTCAAACCAAGAACAGTGGGCTAAAGAGTCAGCCATACAAGCTCTCAACATAAAATGGCACTTTTTACCACCGAATTCACCTTCTTGGGGCGGCTTATGGGAAGCCGGCGTAAAGAGTGTGAAGAAACATCTGTTACGAGTCATTGGGAACCACAACCTGACTTTCGAGGAATATGCTACACTACTAACACAGGTAGAAGCATGCGTCAATTCCAGACCCTTGGCACCGCTTTCAGACGACCCAAATGACCTAACAGCACTCACACCAGGACATTTTCTGGTTGGAGAAAACTTGATCAACTTACAAGAGCATGCAATGCTCGAAGAAAAGCAACCAGCATACCTCAAGCGTTGGGAATTGGTGCAACAGATGCATCAAAGCTTATGGAGGCGATGGCATGATGAGTATATCACACAAATCGCCATCCGTTCAAAGTGGAAAACCGTCAATCGGAATTTTCAAGTTGATGACTTAGTCATCATCAAGGAAAATAACATGCCACCAAGCCAATGGCAGATGGGCAGAATCATAAAAGTAATGCCAGCAAAAGATGGCATCATTCGAGCCGTCCAAGTAAAAACCATACATGGAGAATACGTTCGGCCAATCGTAAAGCTCGCTCTCCTCATACCAAATGCAGAGCCATCGCTTGAAAACTAAAACGAAACAAGAAAAAGTGCATCTTATACACAAACCACAGACACTGGCCCAACCCAAAACTTTACATATAGGTCAAGAATGCACAAAACAAGTAGTTTCGTGTAAATTCAATCATGGAATGTGTTTACGACCTACCGGCAGTCATAAAAAGATCGTAAAAAATAGAAACCAAAGAATGCACGAAATAGGCACGATCTTATTTACATATGCACTACAAAAGCATAGAAAGAAAGGGAATTCACTTTTCTTAGCTTATCAAATCTGTTCAAAGATAGGTAAATCAGTTGTAAACTTCAATAGTTAGAAACAACATTGAAAAAAAGTGAACCATGGCCAGAACACGAAAAAACGTCAAGCCAGATAAGCTGTTCTCATTGACTTGCCAACGAGTCAATGTACTGAAAAAACTGTCGCTTACCTTCCTTCAGAACATTAGGAAAGAGCGATTAATCAAATTAATCAGTGAAGCAAACAGTGAAAGAGAAAGACTGCAACGAGCAGTCAGTGAGGCAATCAAATTTTCCAAAACACACAAGCGACACACGAAAATATTAAAACAGAAGTGTATCGCTGAAAACGAATTAGATTTTGTGAGTGCAAGGTTCACCGCAAAACTACGTGACCTGGAATTATCAGAAGTGCAAGAACATAATCAAGTGCAAGAACAAACTATTGAGAATGTGCCAAATTCTCCGATTGAAACGGCAGTGCAAGTTGAAGAGTTAATTATCAAAGATGAGCCTGCCGACAACACAAGTGAAACAATGTCTGAGAACACGACGGAACAACCAAGTGAAATCGATGAAAATGAAGAGACAGTGTTTCATGACATTAACATCTCGACATCACTTCGTGAGGTTGACACCTATATAAGGCATCTCACCCAACTCCCAGCAATTACAGAAGGCAATTCATTGGAGGCATTGAAAATGCTCATTATTAAGGTACAAGAGGCAATCATCATCGCCCCATCACTGTCATCACAAATTAACAATCTGGACCTATGGATCACACATTCCACGGTTCGATGCTTTACTCCACGCATGAAACGACAGTGGAATTCATTCACACCGACGAACCGCTATCCACTGGCAAATCTAATGGCATTCCTCCAAGAGAAACTGCTTCAATTACTACAACAAGGCGAATAAAATGTGTTTACATTCATAAGAACAAATTAATTGTAAGAATTCATTGTACACGCTGAACAGTCGTTCATCCGGGCGGAGCATGTTCAAAGTCAATTTTAGTTTCTTTTCGGTTTACTTTCAATTTCGTTTAAGTTCCGCTTTTGTTCAGAATCAATTTCAGTTTCTTCTTAATTAACAAATGTCCCACTAACAAACTAACAACGAAATTGTTGCTATCTGACACAGAAAGTTACTAAATCTCACAATAGGCCGATTATGTAACACAGCTATAAAAATCGGTCGTAAAAAATCAATAAATGCTAATTGCGTGTAAAGCGGCACATCAAAGACGATGCCGACTCATTGAACAAAAATGAGTAAGTGACGATGTGATATGAAACATCATAACACAAAACGTACACGATCTAATCACAATTAACATAAATCTGTAATAACTTCCAAGAAAACAAGTTATCATATTTTTGGCTGGTTTTCTCAAGAAACACAGCAATAAAAATCTACAGATTAGCAAATAAGAGCAGGCGGAAGGGCAAAATTTTTAGTATATAAGCAACTATTGTTTAGAACTAGAATCAGTACTCCTTTGAGCTTGCAAAGTATAAACAAGCAAAAATTCAAGGAAAATAAAGCAAATTTTAAGATAAGTCAAAAAAATCGAATTGTGTTTGAATTTTATTTTTATTTAATATTCCAACAGATCTGATTCACCATCCAAATAGAAGAGAGGGAATCTCATTCTCTTTGACTTTATTTCACATGTGCCTACAATTTCTAGCTACATTTTTTCTTTCGTAGGTGTCGCCGTCTATTTTTTTATGGTTATAAGCTAATTTGACCGAATTCCTTACACTCTACACATTTGACATTCTGTCACTTGCGTACATTTCATTTTCATTTGAACCAGAACATGGTACCAGCGGTGTACCCCCTTTACTATCTTTAACATGCTCAAAAATATCAGATTTAATTAATTATTTATTTAATTGTTCTTCGATTTTCCCTTCCCAAGCAAAAGGTATCATTCTGGGCTTATGAAAAATTAGCTTTACGCCTAACTCCATTGATAAATGTACTTTCGATCCAGTATATGCACCAAGCTTTCCGTTAAAAACCTCTGAAAATTCAGATTTTAGCTGATTTGATACAAATTTCTATCCGGCTCTACCAAATTAATTCGCTCATCTACCTGAACTAAATCAAATTTTCGTAGAAAACTACGCGCTGATAAAGGCGGGTTGGTTGTATCGTTTACAATGAATACAATGTCCTTGGTTTTACCCCTACACACAATAGGTACATCAAACTCACCAACAACTTAAACCTTGTGACCACCATAGCCAGTGAACGGCAATGAACACTTACGTAATTTCCGTTTAGAAAAAAATTTGTCGAACATTTTTATGGGTATTAAATTCAGTGGTACACCTGTATCGCAAACAATGTCCATTTTTACACCTTTCAACTCGACTGGCATCACGTATGTCATAGATCCAAATTCAACATCTTCAGCGAGCACGGAAATTCCTTTTTATTTAACACCATTTGTCGGTTGCTCACTATTAACTGTAAAAATTGAATACGCTTGATCCACTTCACCGAATTCTACACGTGTTTCAATTGATTCTGTGCAAAACTTGAGAAAATAACGTTATTGAAAACTTCACATTCAGAATCTGAATTAATGAAATTAATTTCCTTTAATTTTTTAAAACAAATTGAGGCTAAATGCCCGACAGTACCACAATAATGGCATTTACTTCCCTTAAATTTACATGGTTCAGCAACATGTGTACGCTAACCGCAATGTTTGCTTTTTTTGTCTCGGCTGTAGCACTTTTTGAAGTAACGTTAGATGACCCTTTTGACTTTGGCTTGAACGGCTGCTTGCGACGTTTCACATAATTAACCTCCACATTATCGCTGGAAACTGTTTCTTTTTCCAAAAATAATATTTATTAAAAAATAAGAAACCCTGCCATCATAAGTCGTATATTTCGGTTAAACGGGATCCTCTTCCTCTCCTCCGTGACTTCCTTTTCATCAAAATGAATTTCGAGTCTTTCCTTCCAATGATACCAATTATATTTTGATGAATTGAATTCTGGCATGAAATTTATTGCCATAGCTGGTGTGCATTTAACATACTTGTAGAATTCTGATTTTGTCTACCTTCTTTCATTTTACGTTGATTAAAAAAAAAAATTGACTAAATTGAACTTAACTCAGTAATAATGCTCGAACCAATATCTCTTTGGAATAAAATTCCATATAAAAATTTACAATTGAACCGCAAAATCTTGAGTATTAATACAGTTCTGTGCCGTTCAGTACCGTTCAGTACCGTTCAGTACTTTTGACAATTGTTCAATTTTTTTAGTAGTGAAATGAATTCACTGAAATTAAATATTTAAATAAAAAGTCAGCGATATTCAATATATTTTAGATCTTTTATGTAATTTTCTTACTTTTAAAAACAGTTTTCGCTTTTCCTATTCGCATTTGCTTTCGGTAATCGCTAATCACTGCTTTGCTTTCCCTTTAGTGGTATTCGCTTTAGAGTTGATAAAAGAATGAACGAATAGAGCAAACGTTCTTTTATACTCTAATTTTGGCGGGAAATTGTGCGATTGAGCGAGAAGCGAGAAGTGATTAGTTAATACTATACTTAATTTATATCTAAAAATAAAAAGAGAAATTAAAAGGAATAATTAAATTAATTGTTGTTCATCTTGAACATTCTCCCGGGCCAGCGAAATTAATTAAATTAATTGTTGTTCATCTTGAACAAGTAGCATAGGGTGATTGTTAGCGAATATGAACATACATTGAGGTGTGTACATAGCTGATTAGCATACATTAAGTGGCAAGTGAAATACTTTAAGGCGTATTGCCTATACATTTATATGCAAATATTAGTTCCTTCAAGTTTCTGAAGATGCGCTAGTGAATCTCATATAAATGACATATTCTCCTGATGATTAGGAGTTGTTAACCCTTTGGTTATTTACAAATATTTAATTTAATTTTAAAATCGTAGTTTTCTACTTGAAAAATAAAATACAAATGGAGAGAGCTATTCAACATTCTATGCAATAAAAATCATATAAATAATTTTAGATCTGCTTTCAGTTTTATGTAAAAATAAGTGATAATTCAATGAAAATTTCACTGTTTTTATTATTTTATTGTATATGACAAATTTCATTAAATTACATCACAATTCTATGGTGATTTCTACTATTTTTGGGGCTGCTAAATCCACATCAGGCCGCAGGATTATCAAAATGACGAAAGATTTTGTGATAAATGGGATATATGAAGAAAATTGTAAAAAGATCAAGTGGTTTTAATAAATATCACTAATAATTTGTTTTAAACTTTTAAAGAATATATTAAGATGCTTTGACAAAGTTTTATTTGAAATTTTCACTGAAACAAGGATTTAGTTTATATAAATAAATAAAAAATGACAATTCAGTGCGTATATGGAATCGTGTACACTTTATTCCGTAATATTTTGATGAAACGTGTACAAATCTTGTGCAGACGATTTTTTTCGTGTATTGGAGCTACTTGGGGATCCAAAAAATAGTGAAAATTACTTAGAATTGCAAATTTAATTTAATAATTAATTTATTTTAAATCAGTATAGCTTTGAGTGAATCCTTTTTCGAAATTATGGTTTCATTTTCGATAGAACAATTTTTGAAATATCGATACACCAGAGGTGTCAACAAACGTTCACACCTTTGAATCAAACCTTAACAGGAAATATTTGACTGTTTTACTGTTATTGTAAATCCAGCATTTCATTTAGCTATTATTAGAAAAATAAACTATTCTACCAAATTTATATATACAATATATTGTAATTGAAATATTTGTATTAAAGAACTTGTTATACGTAATTGCGCTACTGACTGACCAGTCGGACCGGTTGACCAGAGTTCGCATTTGTTTTCGTATTGAATAAATTACATACACTTTGTCACTTTCAACTGTATATTTTTCCCGAATATTATCTAAGTCCTTCGGTAATAGTATGCATTGCGTATCAGACCAGGTATTCAAGGATCCGTAACTATTTTTCGATAACACACATAGTTCCAAATTGTTACAATTTTCTTTGCAAATTTTACTTCCAGGTATAAAATCAATGCGCTGATCGTATGCTACATGATGCTCTGTGAGTATTTGGCTATTTGATTTCCGAACTGAAATATGAAATCCAGCGATATCTTTATTTGGTTTTAGTACTATCCAAGAGACTGAAAGATTCCCTTTGGAGCTGTAATGAAAAAATGAATTTTTAAAGTATGGATAAAGTGTTCTTGAATGTGATAATGAATAATATTTATTTTAGTTCGCTAAATAGATATATTCAAGTGTGTGACTTTCCAAAATAATTTTTTAAAAATATATTACTCGATATGAACAGCTTAGAGGAAAAACGTTATGTAGAAAAGTTGCGGGCAAAAATGTTGTTATTCAATGTATTTTTTGTTGTTTTTTGTATACCAAATACATTGAATAACAACATTTTCTGTTCATATATTAACATTACGATTTTGTACTTATGCATGGGTGTTTTGAATACAAAACAAAAATATTATATTTTTCTGAAGAAATAACAACCAACTTAATGGAATTTTTACATTACTCTATCAGTGGTATAAATTCCTCAAACAGAGTTGAGAAGCCATCCTCAACTTTTATATTACTACGGTGATAATCAAATAGGCACCGAAAGCAATTCAAAATCAAAGAAACTATCGTTATTTGGTCAATCAAATCAGCGTTTAGTATTCATCGAAAATAAAAAATTGATGAACCAAACAATATCCAATGATATATCGAAATAATAGAACATAATTTTAAAATTTTCCAAAATTCATAATTTCAATTTGCAATTTTCAAATGCGCAGAGAGAGTATAGTAGGCACAGAATATTACAAATAAAAGCTGGGAGTGTAAGATATAGTAGGTATTGCCATCGAAATATTATAATTATAATATATAGTCAGTCGAATAGAAGTCTTTAATAAAGAATTCTTTAAAGAATCCTAAATAAATATCTGATTCCATAAATAGACATAGATATCTCCAAAAAAATACGTCTTTTGGGGTGTACCCCAACTTTTTAATGGCATTGTAATACATTGTGGTTAATAACATGTAAAGTCCAATACTTACAATAGTATTTCACGGAAACTCAAATCAGGTATTGGATGTAATTCAAGGTTCATTTGAGTTTCATAGTTAATGCAGTTTAAATTAGTGTCATCTATATCTTTTAAGTACATATTAGCGAATGCATTAGGTGAATGACAAATAATATCATTGTAACTTTGTGGAGTATCTAACAAAGTTTCATAAAATTGTACTAGGGGTCGCACATTGCAATCACATTGCAATGGATTCCCTGAAATAGGAAAAATATCGTTTTTTATGACATAATCAAAATATTTGATAGAGATCAGAATACCTGCAAGAAGTAATGAAAGTCCAGCTTTAACTTTCATCAGTAAATTGTGGTCGAAAGATTCAAATAAATTCTGTCGTAAATCTATCAGTCTAAGAGTACTTGAGTTTTTGAAAAGTTGAATTGGAAAATATCGTAATCGGTTATTACTGATATACAAATTTTTTAAATTTTCCGGAAAACTGAAATTAAATTCAACACTTTCAAATGTTGTAAGATCATTGAATGATATGTCCAAGGTTCCAAGTTCAGTTAAATTAGACAAAACATCTGGAATTTTAAAGATTGATTGTAAATGTAAAATTTTTATTTGTTCATTAAAAAACATTTCTTTTTGTTGTACCACTTACTTTGACGAATTTCGTTTATTAAGTTATGTGAAAGATTTAAATACTTGACTTTCTGTGTGCCCAAAGCAAATTCAGAAGTAAGAACTGCTATTCCATTGTAACTTAAATCAATTTCACGTAATTTATATGGAATATATGGGTCCGATGGAAACGTTTTCTTTGTAATAAAACTAAATCTGTTGTTATTGAGGTTTATCTAATGAGAAAGAAAACATTTTTCAAAATTGGAATTTTATATTCAGAACAAATCTTGAATATGTTCATAGTTGAAAACCGTTTTTTGCTATTAGATTGTTGTTGAGCATTATTCTCGCTTTTTAAGTTGTATCAAAGTTGAAAATTACTTACTTTTTCTAAACTGAGACAGCTATCTAGAACTCCATGTGTTTTGTTGTCGAGTTTTTTCAATTGATTGAAGGACAAATCCAAGCTCCGTAGGGAAACCAATCCATTAAATGCATCAGAAGGAATTTCATAAATGTTATTGTTCGATAAATTCAATTTCAACAGTTGTAGAAGTCCATCAAATGCTTTGGAGCTGAAGTAAAAATTGAATATTAAAAAAAATGAAATAAACTAATTTTTATGGTAGCATGTACCTTATATGCGAAATCTGATTACTACTCAAGTTTACTTCGAAAACCACAGGTAATTTACCAAAGGCACTTTTTGGAATTGCACTGATTCTATTGTTCTGAAACAAAAATAGTTAAATCCAACATTGAAACTTGATGTTACACTAAGTATTATTGAATTAGAAATTGCCTATGTTTCCTTTAGTAGAGGATGAAAATTATTTCTTGAAGATTCCATACGAAGTTTGAAGAAAAATTGAAATGTTTCCATGACACTTCTGTGTTCAAGTCGAAATTAGGCTTTTTATAGCCCACAAAGTGGACAGGAGTCCAGACAGAACTGGCTTCTTGGAAAATAAAGTACGAAGAGTCTGTTTTCATTGAGAACACTTCAAGCAAATTTTGTTTGATCGCTTATATTATTGTATAAAAAATCACTTCGTAGTTCAGGCACAAATACAACTGCAAACGTTCTGGAATATCTTCAACTTTTCAGACATTGAACAATTTTGCTTATAATTTTTTTCAAGTTCAAGTTGAATATTCAATAGAAAGAATAATAATTATGTTATAATTAAGTACATCAACTTACATCTAAATAAAGATATTGCAGTGTTGATAAAATGGCGAAACTAATACCAGGAATGACCGAAATACTATTATTGCTTAGATGTAAATACTGCAAAGTTAATAAACCACGGAAGCTGTCTTCATTCAGTCGGTCTTCTAGTATATTATCTCGTAAATCTAACTCGATTAATGCATTCATTGTTGGCCATGTGCGCGACGGTATTTGATCAATATAATTATGACGCAAACTCAAATAATTTAATGAATTTGGTACGTCGAAAATACGACTAAGTTTGTTATTTTCTATTGTTAATGAGCGCAAACTACTTATTTTTGTAAATGCACTCCTTGCCACATCTTGAAATGCATTGTTGTTCAAATTAAGCTCTAATAATGTGGGTATAGTTCCAAAGGTCGCTGATTTAATTATTTCCAAGTTATTGAAACTTAGATTCAAATTGCGTAATGAAAACAGAGGTTGAAAAACACCACTGAAAATATTTGTGAGATTATTATGTGATACATCTATTGTATGTAATTCGTATAATTTTGGAAATGTGTTCTTTGGTATTTCCAAAATTTCATTGTATGAAACATTCAGCACTTTCAAACCAGTCATATTCCCCAATGGAATCTGTAAATAAACGAAATTGAACATTAAATTAACGTTGCGATACTTTATATTTTTACAAATAATCCAAATTTTTCAAACGATACAACAACACCCGTTTGTATTGTGTCTTTAGAGAAAAATGTGTGTAAACTCGGGATTGTGGTAATATAAAAGAATTGACACAGATGCACTCTGCAAAGAGTATACAAAGTTGCAGAGAATATAAAAAGACTGATTTCAGTTCGCTATTCAGTTCAGCCAGCTAACTCAGGTTCCTGAAACTACATATATGTATTTACATATTTAACGCGTGTCTAAACGAATCGGCTTTACCAAATGGTAAATGCGCTCAACGTTTCACTCTCCCATTTTTTTTATAAACTGTAACCGTTAAAATAAGACAGTACAAATTTGTCAATTAAAATGCATGTTTACATGCATCTGTCCAAGTTTAGTAGGTATTGCTATTATTATGATTTTCTGTTTACACACAATACAAATCTGTCCATGAATTTCTTCGCTTTGCATTTGAAATGCATGTAAAATCTGTACACGTATTATTATTGTTATTAATAATTTTTATGATGCGGGGAATTAGAGGCAGAAGAGTAATATAAGGATTGCGCTGCGAGAGCGATTCGTTCAAATTAGCTAATTGGAAATCATACCATAATAGAAACAGAATAATCATTCGCGACAAAACTATTTTCATATAATAAAATTATAAAGTAATTCAAAAATAAAGTGTTTTATTTCTCACCACTCGGTCAACCGTACAAACTGGCGCTGCGAACAAATTTTTAAACGCGATCAAATAGAAAAATTCATAATTTAAACTGGCAATTTTATAAATATTGTGTGAGTAAAATTTACAAGACTCCTCCGCCATTTTCTTTTTTCAAAAAGCAAGTGGCTTGTGTCGTAATTCCTTAACATTGGGTTAACGTACCACGTTAGGGTTATACCGCTTTTACTCAAAAAGAAGAAAGAAAAAAAGGCTGGATAAAATTCTGCTCTTTATTAAGGGCTAGCTATGCGTGGACAAACTGGAGCTTTGTAAATTTCTAATAATATAAACACAAAAAGTAGAATTAGAATATATTTGCTCAAGATGATAAGATGTGAAATGTCAAGTGTTAAATGTGATAATTCACTGTTCCAATTTAATGTAAATTTAATGTAATTATAATTATTTAATATTTGTATATATATAAAAAAAATAGTCATAAACATATTAATTGCATCGAACATATGAAGTTTATGTGTTTATTGTGATTTTTAATAACTAAATCAACTCTTAACTTTGTGTCCATTGTATACGCAATAGTGTTTTATGATAGACATAACCTAAAAACAAATAATGCCGATAAATAAAATTTGCTCAAGGGATGATTGCCCGCCAGCAAACATCAACAATGAAACAACATCCAAATGTTCAAAATGTATGCACCTAATTCATCTACCATGCATTGCAATATTGGTTAAATCGAAACAACTGGTCAGCCCAAACCTAATGGTTTTCTGCAATAATTGCTTGGCTGAAACATCGTCAACAACTCCAACTCCGATAATACAAACCAAAAAAACAACGACAATACCTCAAACAATCAACCAACAATCAACTGAAGTCCGTAGTGAAAAAATTGATGAAATTTTGAAATTAACACGTGAAATTCATACAAATCTGAACACAACAACTAACATAACTTCATCTAATGGCACTGAAATACAATCATTTGCAAGTATTCTGAAACAAAACAATGACAAATTGACCAAAGTACATGAAAACGTTGAAAGAATAAGGAAAAATACTCCAATGAAGTCAACTGATCGGATTTTCACAACACCGAAAACGCAAGCATCACAAATTCAGAATCATACACAAAACATCACTCAAAATCGCAAACGATTCCGTAGTGATGAAGACAATATAAACAGTGCAAAGAAATGTAACATAAGGTTCCATATGTAGGTTTGGAACACTCACAACTTGGGACAAGCAAGACGAATTGAGTCTGTTCAGAAGCAATTTTTGCTGTATGCTTTAAGAAGATTCAAATGGAATAATGGATTTCACCTCCCAAAGTATGAACATAGACTGCTGCTGTTACGAATGATTTCTTTAGAGAATCGCAGGAATATTGCTCAAATAATGTTCATCCTGAAGCTGATCAAGGGTGAAATATGTTCGGAGGTTCTTTTGGAAAAAATTCAATTCAGAATTCCATATCATTCTGTCAGAAATATTGAATTTTTAAGAATTCAATCTGTTAATCATGGATATCAAAAACATATGCCTTTGAATATTTTAATTGAAACTTTCAACAAGTACTATAATGATAAAATGTTGAATGAATTTGTAATAGACTTTAATGTCAGTTCGGAAGTAGTTAAGAAAAGATTGAATGAATTATTTATGAAACCAATAGATTAACCATTAATTGTTTGTTTCATTTCGATTCATTTTTGTAGTTCAGCAATCACAGAGACTTGCTCCGAAATCATTAGGATTGGCAATAGATTGTTGATTCGATACAATTATTGAATCAACTATTTTATGTAAATCAATTGTAAATATTTTTTAAAAAAATTATTTAAATAAACCACCTTTGGCGAAGAAACGCTGTTTGGTGCAGTAATAATAATAATAATAATCTCCCTATCTCAACAGCAAAATGGAAGTGATAAAAAACAAGTACAAAAACGTAAATTAATTCAAGCCACTGGAAAATGTGTAGATCTTGGTATTGTTGCTGTATCAACGTCAAACAAAACACAACATGCACAATCTAACAATCAACAACAAAAACCGAAATTCACAAATTCAATTTACGTCTCACGATTTCAGACATCCACGAAAACCGATGACATTAACAATTATATTACAACTCTGATTCCTGAAACCACTGTAAATGACTTTATAACTCGAATCCTTGTCAAAAAAGATCAAGATGTCTCAAAACTAACGTTCGTTTCCTTCCGTATAATGTGTGGTGAAGAATTGTACATAAAACTCATTGACCCCGAGTTTTGGCCAAATGGAATTCTTATTGGCGAATTTCACGAAAAACAAACTGAAAATAAAACTACTTTTGGTGATTATTTACCACTAAATGTTACGCATAACACCGATGAAGAAAATGAAAATGAAAATATCAGTTCAAAAAACGTTACAAACCCACTGAAGACTACACAAACAATACAACAAATCGAAATGGAAACATAAAAATAATTTCACCAAACAATTACAAACAAACATCCATATTTCGCTATTTAAATATTACTTCAAATAATTCTGTCGTAAAAAATGTGCACAATTTGAATGATACAGATAAATTATTATCATGCAGCGACATACTGAAATCAAAAACATTGAAATCAAAAATAAACAAAACTATGAAACATAAAAAATCCCTCAATGAAATATCAATATATGGTCACAATGCAAATGGTCTACTGACAAAAATGCCAACATTCAAGGCTAATGTAATGACAGTACCACATCTCATTTATGCACTCACAGAAACTGGTTTAAATGAATCAATTGCATCTAATGAAGTTTTTCCACAAAATTTTAACGTATATCGTTGTGATCGAAGTAAAAATACAAGTCAAAAATTGAGTAAAGGAGGAACATTAATTGCAATTGATAAGTCCCTTAAATCAGAACAAATTTTAAATGGTGAAATAAATGGTTGTGAACAAATATGGATAAAAATATCGAACAACAATCATACAATTCTTATTGGTTCATTATACATTCCACCGCAATCTTCACTTTCATTATATACGGCACACATCAACACAATTAAAGAAGTACATTCCATGATAAATGATGATTCATCAATTTTTCTGTATGGCGATTTCAATCTCCCAAATCTGAAATGGGAACAAACCGAATCAGAATTAAACACTTTCACACCATTAAATATTTCATCGCATGTTGAAAAATTATTTAGTCATTGAAAACTGTCATGAAATTGGACTGACTCAAATTAACTACCATGTCAACGACAACTATCGTCTTCTAGACTTACTGTGGACAAATGATCCAGAGGATTGCTTATGTTCACTATGTCCTGATGAAATTCTGAACAATGAAACACACCATAAAGCAATAATTGTTCAATTTTCATGCAACCAAATTGACACAACAACTCAAAAAAATCAAACTTATAGAGATTTCTACAATGCAAATTATGACTTGATAAATGAATATCTGCTCACTATTGATTGGAATTTATTATTCCAAAATAATAATTTAGAACAACAAACAAACCAATTTTATGAAATACTGAATTCAACCATTGGAAATTTTATACAAACAAAGCAAAGAAAAATCACAACACATCCAAAATGGTTTGATAAAAAATCTGTAAATATGAAGAATCAAGTGACCAGCGCACACAAAAAACAAAAATCAACTGGATCTGAATTTCATAGAAATGAATACATAAACAAACGACGGGAATACAAACAATATATACGTGAACGATATAAAAACTATAAATTCGAAATGCAACAATTAATACAGGATGACCCGACAGAATTTTTCAGGCATATTAAGCAAACAAAAAGACAAAATGATGATTTACCACTATCAATGTATTTGGACAAAAGACACGCAGATACACCCTGTGAAATCGCTGATTTATTCCGAATTTTCTTTGAATCAACATATACAAAATCACAACCAAATGCGATCAACGACTTTAGAATTTATGCTGAACAAAAAGAGAAAATTCGAAATATTTGCCAACATATTCCACCCATTGAAATAAATGAACAAATCACAGAAATATACATAAAAAAACTACCTGCAAATTTAGTAATTGGTCCAGACAATATACCTAATCTATTTATTCGCAAATGCTTAATATCATTGACAACCCCTATTACAACACTGCTAAGATCATAATGAATGCAAATGTACCAGATATTTGGAAAAATTCGTACGTTCGGCCAATTTTCAAGAATGGAAGCAAAAACAATATAGGAAATTATCGTGGCGTAGCGATACAATGCGTAATAATAAAACTACTTGATTCAATGATAGCACACCATCTTAACACATTTATCAAAAATATCGCACCTGACCAACAGCATGGCTTCATAACTGGTAGATCTACGGTAACAAACTTACTAGACTATACATCATCGACGAACATTGGTTTAAACACACACAAACAAGTTGATACAATATATTTAGACATATCCAAAGCATTTGATGCGGTTGATACAAGCCTCCTTATACATAAACTAGAATACATGGGATTAAATAATCAACTGCTGAATTGGATAAATGAATATTTGAAAAATCGAAAACAGCTTGTAAAAATTGATTCTGAAACAATTTCAAAACCTGTAATAGTGACATCTGGTGTAGGACAGGGATACCCAATTGGAGCTACACTTTTTATTCTATTTATATTAGACTTTCCACACTATTTAAAAGACTCTAATCTTCATTTGTTTGCAGACGACTCAAAAATATCGAGACCAATCGCATGTACAAATGACTGTGAGTTATTGCAAAATGACTTATTTGCTGCTAGTACATATTTTAAATTCAATAGACTTAATTTAAACGTTAAAAAAACCAAAAAGATGAGCGTTCAACGTACCAACCATTCAATTAATTTCAATTATATCTTAAACGAGACATATATTGAACAAGTATCGTACTTCAAGGATTTAGGAGTAATTATGAATGAAAAAATGACATTTCATAACCATTTTGAGTACGCAATATCAAAAGCAAAATCAAGACTGGCATGGATAAAACGGTACTCATATGAATTTGATGATCCATGGACAATTAAACGATTATTTGAGACATTCGTTTTACCCATCGTCGAATACGCATCGCAAGTATGGGCTCCGAACAACAATTCACAGAAAGTACACATAAAACGGATTGAATCGATACAAAAACAATTTTTGAAATTTGCTTTCCGAAAATTTCCATAGCAACATCAATATGAATTACCGCCATATAAACATAGACTATTACTATTTCATATGAATACCCTTGAAGACAGACGATCTATTGCTCAAATCACATTCATATTGTCACTGATAAATGCTTCTATCTCATGCCCAAATTTGTTAAGTAAATTAAATTACAGAATACCTTCAAGACTAACAAGAAACAGAAATATGCTAATTACAGACAGCACAAATGACCCATTTAATTCAATGAAAATAAAATTTAACGAACTACATGAATTATACGATCTAAATTTAAGTGTTAATATTGTTAAAACTATATTGAAGGAATTTTTTAAAAATCCAAATTTATAAATATTGTTAATGTAAACATATACTATATAATAAACCACCTCAGGCGAAAGACGCTATATGGTGCCGAAATAAATAGAAAAAAGTTTTTAAATAAAAAAAAGAGTACGAAATTGATTCGGGGTGAAAATAATTACAAAAAATAATAATAATTGAAACAATAAATACGAAAAACGACACAACATAAAAAAAAGAAAATAACGCGAAATATAATATACTACCACTACAATATCAATTGAGCATTTGAACCAAACAATTTGAAATATATTTGGAGGAGAAATTATATTTGAAAAAGGAGAAAAATAAATATAAATTGGGTTTCAAATTATATCGGGAAAAACAAGAGAAGATAATCATCAAGAAATACGAAAATCGAAGACAACAATCATCAAAAATAATTGGAGCCAAAGACGAAAGCAGGGAACATCATAAACAACAAGAACATCGAGCACCATAGTCATCCAGAGAACATGAAACATCAAGAAGCAGAATCAACGTATTGAAGTAGGCAGGTAGCCGTAAAACAGCAAAAGAAAATGATCGATAATACTCTACAGCATCTGTTCATTTAGAAGGAAATTTCAAAGATTTTAGTAAGTAATAAAAACATTTTTTATTTTTATGTAGAACTAATTTCAGAAAAAGAAATTAACATAACACAATTAAGAGAACAAAAGAAAAAATTGGAAAAAAAATTAAATAATTTACTTGAAAATCAGAATATTCAAAATCCATCAAAACAAAATCAGAGATTTGGAACAATAGCAAAATTACAGAATAAAATTAATTTAATAGGAAGACAGTTAGATATGCTTAGATAAAAAAGCAATAGAAGAAACATTAAAAATCCAGACACCTTCTCGGCTTTCTTTTGACAAAGAAACGTTGTTAAGGGAAAAGGAAAACATTTGTGAAAAAATTTCAGTTGAAAAAGACGAAAAAATACTAAAAAATTTGACAGATTCTTTGAAAGAAATAGAAGAAGCTATACTACATAAAGAAAAGTTGAATAAATTGGAAAATTTTATAGAAATTGAAAATATGTCAGTAATTAGAACACCAGATCCAAAAACGTCAGCTGTAAAGGAAATGGATGAAAATGAATCTGACTTAAAAATTAATGATATCACAGATATAAACAACACTTTGACACTCGATGAAAAATATTTTGTCAATACAAACCATGCAGGACTACAAAATTTTCAATTGATAATCAATATAGATTAGAATCTCCAGAAGAAAAAAAATTAAGAGAGCAAAGAGAGAAAAAAGAAAGAGATGACTATTATATGAGATTAGATAAACAATGGAAAGTTGATACCAATGCAATTAATAGTTTACCTACAATTAGTGAAGAATATTTCCACGATATAGAAAGTGAACCACATAAATTCAAAAATTATAACCCTACACCGATAAAACGAAAGAAAAACGTTTCATTTAATGAAAATTTTAATCAAAAAGAAAAGCACTTTAATTTTCCGTTGTACAATGATTCTAAATATAACGAAATTCCAAAACCAAAACGTATAAAAATTGATACCAATGTAACCGGCTCAGCTATGCACCATTGAATAATATCCAAATAATGAGAATATCCAACGATGCATATGCGTTCACCGTTACACATTTTAATTAGAATTATCAAAAATAGATTTTATTCCTTCAATTGAATTTAGAAAATAGATTTAATTAAAAGTAAGAATAATCAGATAAATCTTTTCTAAAATATTCAATAAAATCATTTAGAGCAATATCAAATTAGAGTATAACCTTCCCTATAGTATTCACTAAGATTCGATAACAACACACCCTATAGGTGGCTTAAGAAAGTAATGATCAAATAGTATATAAGAGCATAGGAATCTTCATAGTTCAGTTCAGTTCTGTCTCAACTATCGAAGAGTTAAGATCTCTAGTGAATTGTAAGAGAAATTGCAAATTTAAAAAATAAAATAAATATTGAATAAATATTCAACAAAACCGAAAATAAAAGTGTTTAAAAATTATAAATTAAATAATTTCGGACTTAGAATATTTCGGACATCTCGGAAGTACGGTTCTGCCCGTAATTTGGATTAAGGGTATAGAAACGTGCACACCAATTTGGGTAAAAGAGTAAATGAATATTTTCAACCTATACGATCTAACCAAGAAATTCAAAATAATTTAATGCAAAATTCAGCTCAAAAATTTGATCAAAGAGATATATCTATTATCTACTATTATAATAGTGTTCCGATAAATCAGACAAATACGAATATACAACATATTCGTGATTCCTTTTTACGACGTTTACGATTAATTCCAAAATTCGATGGATCATCATTTAATGAATTAAGAGATTTCATTGAAATTTCTGATACATTATATAATTCTTGTTTGAATAACGCAGAAGAAAATGAATTCTACGAACACATGTTTCTGCAATTAAGAGGAGAAGCCAAAAGAGTTATTTTAGACAAAATTAATAGCAATTGGGAAGAAATGAAATCCAGAATGTTATCTCATTTTTCCTATTTGAGCAATAAAGTTGTTTTAAGTAGTAAAATTGAGAATTTAAGACAAAGAAAAAGAGCACCAGCATTGTGCGACGTAATCTACATCATGTAGACTACACCATTCTCTACGCGTCAACAATTCGATGTAAACAATAATTCATTGTCTACATTCTCTACGCGTAAACAATGTAGACTATGAAAATGAATTTTTGGATGAAAATATACTTACAAAAATGGATGTAAATATACTTTAAATCATTAGAAAATGCCTTTTTTATATTTATTCAAAGTCATCACTATCATCATTGTAAGACACATCGGAAATTCATCGTTCTCGGGTATGGGACGGCTCCAGGTATGGGAAAGTAGATTTTTTCCGTCATGCAATATCGATATGGCGCCACTGACTAGTGTCAAAGTCTTGTTTTGACATAAGCTAGTTTTTGTGCATACACCGAAGTGGATACACGCATTGCTTGTGTTAGCTATGAACATTGCGTTGAAAATCGACAAAAAATCAAAAATCAAATTTTTTTAAAAGTGAATATTTTTTGGCCCAATCATCTTAAAAAGGTGTCTTAATTACATTAATATGCAGTATTTTAATTATATTTTGTGGTTCAATATTGGATTATGCCGATATATGATTGGAAAAAAAAATTGTCTTCGTCAAAATGGCGTCGATTTCTGGGTATGGGACACATTATGTGTCCGGGTATAGGACACTTTATGTTTCAAATCATAGTAGTCTTAAAGTGCCATATATCGTCATTTATAGTAGTATTAAGTATTTAAATATCACTTAACTTATGTTTTGAATATTTTTTTTTGTTTTTAATTATGTCATCTTCAAAAAACACCGTCACAACACAAGAAAACAAATTTAATGCGCTATTGAAAGCCGTTTTTTGCTAGAAAAAAAAGGTATACGATCGGCTGCCCGTGAAAATGGTCTTCATAAGAGCTCATTGCAATGCCATGTGGCGAAAGTGAAGACAAATTTTGTTGACATTGCAACTATCAAATATGATGTTTGCAGTTGTTGCCCACCAAGTTGACCGATGCAAACTCTATCAAATGCAACACATGCAAGAGGCCTGTTCATTTGAAGTGTGCTGATATGCGTACAAGTTTTTTCACTTGCAAGCATTGCGACAGCGAGTTGGATGAAGAAGATGATGATGATGAAAATGAATATGATGGATAAAAATTTGGTTTTTTTTATCGAAATAAATATGATTTGATTTATTTTAGTAATTACTGGTGTTTTTACTTCATATTTCTCAATTGAAAATGGATTGTCCAAAGTGTCCCTATCTGGGTACAAAAAATTTTTTGGCAAAAAATCACATCCTCAGAAAATTGATCGTAAATTTTTGTTCGTTAAATGAATCGACGTGCTTATTTATAACAAAAGTTGCGTATGGAAATTACCTTTTTAACGGTATATAGAAGACTTGTTTTGGTTCAACCAGTGGAATTTTATGAATTGATTTCAAAACCCGTCCCATACCCGGGAACAATCCCTTATAATAATTTTTTTTGATCTTTCAAAGGTTAAATCAAAGAATGAACGTATGACCAGCTTGAAAAAAGTCTTTCAATTTGCGCAGATGAAACTGGAATCTGCAAAAGCTTTCTGGCCAAACGAGAGAGAGTCGGGTGTTGCATTGTAGCATGTTGGTGTTCCAATCCAGTAGAATCAAGTTCATTGAACAAAAAATTGTTTGCTTTTTGCTTGTGTTCTTTAGTCAAATTATCATCGTTGTATGTTGGATATAAATGATAAACTGCTAGAGCGTATTTATTCAATGCCATATCTTTTCGAGATTTTTACTTTTTGTCAAATTTCGATTCGAATTTCTCTGGAAGTTGTATAGATAACCAAAGATCCACAGCATCCGCAATTGAACAATTAGATGATCGACACTTATAAGTTCACATATTGGATCAAAATTTGTTATCTTCAACATCGGTTATAAAGTCATCGTCAAAAATCAATTTTAAAATATCTTGTTTGATTTTTTTGTATTTTGATTCGGCTGCTACACATTTCATATAAGTCAAATTTTTTATTTAAACATTGATAAGAATCTCTGTATCAGTGTTTTTTTTAGATACAATTTTTGTATCTAGATATAGATACAGATATTTCAATTTTTTATAATTCCATCTAGATTCAGATATAGATATTTATCTAAAAAATCAAATCTAGATACAAGAATCATCTAGATGATATCTATATTTTAGATTAATTTAATTAATCAATTCAAGAATATCAATTTTTCTAACAAAAAAATAAGTCTCACAAGATTTGAAAATAATAGTCAAACAATATCAAATTTATCTGTTTTTTTCATATTTAGATAGATAGATACATTCAAATAATATAGCATCTAGATATAGATACAGATTATGAATATTATTTTAAAATGTATCTAGATGTAGATGTAGATTTATCTATATCTTATCTATCATCTAATTTTCAGATAGATATGTATCTAAAAAAAACACTGCTCTGTATGAACACCATCTTGTATCACATGGCAACTTGATTCCACTTCCACTTTTTTCAATGATAAATTTTTCGAATTCAGCTTGGTTAAATTCTTTCAAAATAGATGTTACTTTATCTGTAAGTCCCTTATCAAGAACATCTTTTGCAAGCAGATTACCAGTGTGGCTGCTAGACCTGTTCACGAACATGAATTGTTCGTGTTCGTTCGTGTTCGTTCGAGATTTAATCGAACACGAACGAACTCGAACAATATTTTCTTTATCTCGAACAACTCGAACCGAACACGAACTCTGAAAACCTGAGTGAGGTTATATCACCACACAAATATCTGACATTTGAAAGCACCACAAATGTGGTGCAAATTTAACGCAAATAAATAATATGAATCACCACATATTTTAATTTTGAACCATTTTTGTGGTTATGTTCACATTATGGTTTGTTCACAAAAATTTAAATATATTTTTTTGCGCTAAATGTACACCACATTTGTGGTGCTTTCAAATGTCAGCTATTTGTGTGGTGATATAACCTCACTCAGGTTTTCAGAGAACGAACACGAAAACCAAAATTGGAACTTGAAGTGTTCGAATTTTGTTCGTAGTCCATTGCCACAAAATGAAGGCAAAAAACGTTTCACAACACAAAAAATCCAACGTTTGGTCACTCACCAAATATTTTAACTTCACCAGCCAATAATACAATACTGGTTGTACCACCACCAAAGTCAGCATCTTGAGATTTAGCAATTATAAAGTTTATAATATACACTGCGCGAACTAATTTTACCGACACTCACATTTTTGAAAATATCTTCACAAAATGAAAAGATTTCGTTTTTTTTTTATTGCAATTTTATCACAAGCTATTTACTGAAATATCACAAAAACATTATCAAAAAAAAATTTGTATTTATGGTATTTTTTTTTTTGATTTTTCGATTTTTCGCTCCCAAAAAGTGCGAACTAATTTTACCGACACTTGACATTTCGAACAAAACAAGCAGTGTTGCTTACATTTTTGCGATCTGTTTTGATGTAATTTACCGTTATGCATCTTTTTAAGTCTATTGGTGCAATTTCGCAATAGTTATTACGCAGTTGTCTTCCAAAATTCAATCGATCAACAATGGGACACGGTAAACGATTAACTGACGCCGAAAAGGCCAAAATATCTACATTAAAAGACAATATACAAAAATGTCAAATCGTCAGATAGCATTGGAAATAGGTCGAGGCAGAGACGTTGTTGGAAATTTTCTCAAAAATCGCGAAAACTATGACCAAAACAAGCACACCGGTCGGCCATCAACCATTTCAACGGCGCAAAAGCGGCTTTTAATTCGATGTGCGGCGAATAGTTTTGAGTCTGCCCGGCAATTAAGGACTGAAAACAATTTGTCTGTTGGTGTTCGACGTGTTCAAAAGATTTTAAGTGGTTCACAACGTCTAAAATACAAGAAAATGAAGCGTAAGCCAATGTTGTCTCCAGCCAAGTTGAAAAGCGGAAGAAATTCGCTCTGGATCACATTCATTGGACAAACAAATGGCGCAAAATCATTTTTTCGGATGAAAAGAAGTTCAATTTAGATGGTCCAGATGGATTTGCCTATTATTGGCACGATTTGCGCACCGAAGAAATGATTTTCAGTAAGCGCCAATTTGGCGGTGGTTCTGTGATGGTGTGGGGTGCCATTGGATACTTGAAAAAGATGCCGCTGTCATTCATTTCAACACGAATGAACGCAATACAGTACCAAGAGATGGTCGGCCCTCATTTTCCAGCATATGGCTATGAATGCGCTGGTTTAGGCTGGCAATTTCAACAAGACAACGCTCCAATTCATGTGGCCAGGTCCACTTTGGCCAATTTTGAACAGCGTGGAATCAAACTTTTCGACAATTGGCCGGCCAAATCACCAGATATGAACATCATCGAGAATGTCTGGTCAATTTTAGCAAGAGAAGTTTACAAAGAAGGCCGGCAATACAACAACAAAGATGAATTGACGGCGGCCATCGAGGCGGCATGGCGAAACATACCACAGGCCAAAATCGAATCACTGTATGACAGTCTACCTCGTCGAATCATCGCATTACATGATGCCAAGGGTAAATGGACCAAATAATAACCGGGTTTTTAGAGAAAAATACATTTGTTTCGTTCAAAATGTCAAGTGTCGGTAAAATTAGTTCGCACTTTTTGGGAGCGAAAAATCGAAAAATCAAAAAAAATACCATAAATACAAATTTTTTTTTTGATAATGTTTTTGTGATATTTCAGTAAATAGCTTGTAATAAAATTGCACAAAAAAAAAAAATCGAAATCTTTTCATTTTATGAAGATATTTTCAAAAATGTGAGTGTCGGTAAAATTAGTTCGCGCAGTGTAAACAGTGTTTTAGAAGCTGGGTGAACAATATCAACTGCTGCAAATAATCCCAGAAATTGCAGCAATTTATTCTTAATGAGAAAGCGTTAATGCGAAGTCGCTTTAGCAAAGAAATTCATGTTTCTTACGCCATCTCTACGAGTATGGTGTGAATTTAAATGAATATCAAACAAGATTGTGAAAGTTCATACAGTGGATTTGTTCGGTCGTTCAATTGATGTTTGAATTGAACGTTCATTTGAACTTTGAACGACCGAACAAATCAACTCAGCAGACCAATCGGCCGATAGATGGAATTAAAACCCGTAATATTCTAACAAAACCTGCTCGTGCAAGTCAATGAAATTGAGATTTAATCGAACATGAACGAACTCGAACAATATTGTTTTTATCTCGAACAACTCGAACCGAACACGAACGAACACGAACATCGAAATAGGAATATTATCGAACTCGAACTGTCCGAGTTCGGTTCGTGAACAGCTCTAGCTGCTACAAGTGCTGTGCCATATGAAATGCTCTGATTCTTTTCCCATTTTACAAATGGCCGCTGCATTATCGGTCACAACAGTATAAGCGCTTGTTGAGTACAGATTTTTCGCAATATCCACTGATTCTGCAACAATTTCGGTCAATTTTTCACCTGTCTCCGAATCACCTGTTAGGTCCCATTGTTTTAGTATTGCTGGAAGAATTTTTCCACCCATCGATCAATATCACTGAATCCGTGCCAATAGACGACTTAATTTGTGAAATACAGTGAGTATTCACTCACATGAAAGTGGTCGATAATGCTTTTCTTCCAGGAATTTGTTCGACATATGCCGGCCGAAGTTTTTATATGAAATTTTTGAAATGAACAGAATCAACCAATCGCAATAGTAAAAGACTGCGATCTTTTATTTTTCCGAGATTTTATTGGTGGTGGTGATGGTGATGGTGACAGTGAAGGTGAAGGAGTTAAAGTTTCAGAACTAGCCGCCGATGTTGATTTACGCAATGTAAAAAGTGGAATTGTTTTCGGCCGCTCATTTGGTTTTTGAAAGGAGAATGTTTGGGATTTTTCTGAACTCGTAGACGCTGATGGGCTTGGTCGTGAGCTAGAAGTCGAAACGGACAACGGATTTTCCTCAGGAGACACAATCGCAATATTGTCCAAAATCAAATCTTCTACGTGTACCTATAATTATATTGAACAATATATTATACCAAAATTGTTAAAATTAGCTATGAAACAAGAGTACGAAAAATATGTTAAATGCATGTAAACTCTCTATCTCCACCACACTTTCATTTAACATTGGTTGATGTGTAGTTCGATTTAATTCTGACTCATTTGTTTCACTTGCTGAATGTTCAATTTGATCATTTTGGACGATTTGTTCTTGTTTTTCTTTCGGTTTGCAAACATTTCTCGAAAAATTATTTTAATTGTAAACGTTCAACATTAAATAACTGATTTGTTATTGTTGAATAACTATCATTTACAAAGTTCAACTTAGCTCTTAAAAGGCTTTATTTTTATAACGGCCCGAAATGTTTCAATTTTTTTTATGAAAATTCAAATTTGCCACAGTTAATTTTATAGAGTCAATGTGAACAGCAAAAATTTCTCTTACTAAATAAAGGCTGTCGAAAGAACGATGACAATGAAATATTTGATATTTCAATTTGAATGACGATGATTATGCAAAATGAAATATGATTCTAACCTAAAATAATGCATTGTCTACATTGTATACATCATTGTCGACATAGTTGACATTGTCTACACCAAATTCAATTGTCTATAGACAAAAATATATACGAATACGCATTGTTTACGTTGAATGAATAAAAGATTCCAAATTAAGAGAACGAATGATGGCAAGAGGAGCTCACTCACTTGAAGATGCAATTGAAACGGAGAATGATTACTTTCACGATATTTCCCGTAATGATTTATATTGCAGGCACTGTAATCTAACTGGTCACCGTGAAGCTAATGGTAGACGAAAGAATAACTACGTAAACAATTCAGATAATGTAATTACAGTATTACAAGTTTTGGGATTAAATGGATCCAATAATCGTAATTTTTTAAATCCAAATTGGAACAATAATCGCAATTTGAGCAATACGAATTGGAATTGGAACAATCAAAATAATTTCAATAGATCTTGGAATAATAGGCAATTTGGTAATGAAAATAAAAATCGAATCGGAAATAATTTTGGTAATTGGAACATTGAAAATTAAACGAGAAATTTCAATAATAATTTTTCAAACTGGAATCAAATACAGAATCAGCAACGAGGCACTGAAAGTAATCAAAAACAAAGATTTGAACGTAGACAAAATACCATTAGTGCAGTTGAACCCGATCTCACCGTACACTTCATTTACGTAATGCATTTAAATTAAGTCGAACACTATCGTTGCACCATCTTAAATTCGCGATGGTCATTATTCGGAAACTTTGAAATTATTTCACAATATTGTTATTGTGTGTCGTCATTTCTTCTGTTTTTCTGTATTTTATATGGAGAGAACAACATAAGAAAAATGCCATGTGTATGTATTGGTAATTAACACTTTTGTTTGTCCATGTGAATTGTGTGGCAAACAGAGTCGATAATCACCAATATATGCGTATTATATATCACTTTTGTAATGTTGTTCATTTCGCATGAAATACAGCTAGCACAAAAAATATTTGAGTGCGTAAATATTGTTGATCAACGACTCTGCTTGGCATACAATTTATACGGCCAAGCACAGAGTCCGGCAGTAATTTTGAAATGCGTTAAATAAAGCACGTTATTTTAATTGAATTAATGTAATCCTGAAAAGTAATTCGGAATTACTTTTATGCGTTATTTAATTGTAATTTGTAGTGTGTAATCCGGAATTACTTTTTTCAATTACTTTTTGACGTCACGCATAAGGAAAACAATGGACAGATATTTGTGTTTTGTCGACTGTATGTGTATTAGTGACATATTAAGAGCAGCCGATTGATTGTATTGATTTCAATTGATTTTTTGAAAAGAAATCTCGAGAAAACGAATATAAAAATTCATATAATATTGAATTTCAATTGTAATCTAATTTTTTGTATTTTTTTCTTCATGTATTTCATTTTAATTCATATTTTTATTTTCATTATTCTTGAATGCAAAACTCACAGTAACGCCATCTGTTGGTTTTTGTTGAATTTTCTATTCTCTCCACATATTAATAATGAAAATAAAAATATGAATTAAAATGAAATACATGAAGAAAAAA